>JABASP010001444.1:0-29429 GCA_019776565.1 Sminthurinus signatus | reverse complement strand
ACTCATTCCTCTTTTATATTTATAATATTACTTAGTTGCACCATTTTCAACATCATATTAAAATATTAAGGAGGAATGAGTTGTGGGGAAAAAGTTAGCCCTGCCATAAGAACACATTATAATACATATGTAAAATGCAAAAAAGTGACCAACTTTGACCCGTTCTACAGAGGTCAAATGGCAACAAAATGTCAGAATATTTTGCACACATGTATTTAAGAGTATGTAGAGTAAGTTAAATATCGAAAATTGCAAATTTAATTTTTTATGGCGATGTAAATTTGACATATAACGCGTTCTTGGTCACATATACTTTTTATCTTGTACACAGCATAAATACCAATACCAAAACCAATATCAACGTTTTCTCAGTTCTCAGTTCTAACACAATGTACAAAATGTGTATTCAGTACTCACACTTCATTTGCTACAGTCTCATCCCATAGCTCAAAACTCAAAACTTTTACTGTGTACTGTGTACATAATAGAAAATGCATATAGCTATGATACGCTTAATCAGTAATCAGTATCAGTATCTGTACTGAAATCAGCTCAAATATTACCATTATATTCACCTATAGACTATATACACGATACATAGATATAGCAGCAAGAATTATACATCAATACATCGTTATAATATTGAAATTTTGAGCAAACATTTTCATTTTGGCTTGAATTGAGCATTGAGCATCTTTGTTAATAGTTAATACATTTAGAATTTAAACTTTAGACATTTGTATTTTATATTCACAGTTTTTTACAAGTAGACTTCCTCATATTAAATATTTATTTGACATGTTCATCATACTGACAAAAAGTTGACGTACCTGGTATACATTCGATATGCATAGATAATAGATATGTATATGACATGTCATATAGTTAGAATAAAGCATGTACTTGGAATTTGGATTATACAGATACTTTTGCCTACTGAATTGGTAATAAAAATCATGTTTTGTACTGGAAAGCCTTGATAAATTCACAAGATGAGGATTGACGATCCTTTTGTGACAGTTTAAACTTTAAAGGTAGTAAATACACATAAAATTTAATATTGCATCTCCCATTGCACATACACAATATACAACATACATAACACTTTTATGATGTACCAAGTACCAAATACAAATACAAATACCAAATACCAACTACAAACTGATAACTAGTACTTAACATTTAACATTTCATGTCTTACATTTTACTTTTTACTTTTTATATCATGCTTGTGAAAACGGAAAATGATGGTGAATGGTGAATGAGATGCTTTAAAATTTTATTATTAAATGCATTTATTTTGGTTAAGCTGATTTTGGAAAGTGAATTCTTTCCTCTTTACTATCCTGATACTGATAATAGAGTATTATGTGGAATATCGAGCGCAGAACGCATCACACATCACATGCATATTTAAAAGTTGAAAGATTAATTACAAGTCTCTCGTCCTCTTACTTCTTACCGTAACATTGCATGAACTAACTGTAAGAGGCTAAGAGGAGACTTGAGATTTGGGAGTCAGGAATTCTAAATTTCAAGTAGAGTAGTGAGTAATTATGTAATGAATTATTAATTTTGAACCAACTACAACCTACTACACACATACGCTATACATTATACATTATACATACTTTTAATACCTATAAAATCCTCTTTTCTTGCCATGTAAATAGTAAATAGGAAATATGTATGCATCTTGGCTTTTCTCTTGTTTTGTAAAATGTAAAAGATAGAAGGAGAGTGAGAGAGATTATAAAGTTTATTATGAATGATGAACCTTCGATTCAATTATTTAATTATGTACTCTCTCCACACTCTTCACTCTACATTCTGTGTTCTGTGTTCTGCATAATAGTTTAATGCTTTAAGAGGGTGGATTTAGAACATGTATTTATAATACATGTATAGCTAATAGAGTACAGAGAGGTGAAATATTTATGTAGCTACACACAAAATACTTGCATTTTCAATATTCCAAATCCCAAGTACTTGTACATTGTACGTCTTATATTATTCTCGCTCTTGATTCTTCATTCTTGATTCTTGATGCAATAATAATAATACTACATTATCGAGAATTTGACTAAAACTTTGAATTATTTACATTAAATATTACTACATCATGATCTATTCTACATTCCACGTTATCATATAATGAAAAATGAAAAGCAGTGCAAATATCAAATATAAATACAAATACTTGGCAAATAGCAAATAGTAACGACTAATGATAATGCAAAAGGTAAAAGGTACAGCAGAAAAGATGTATAGGTAAAACTGTTATCACTCATCATAAAATTTACATGCATATTGCTTTTACATTTTACTATTATATGCATAAGAATACTTGTGCTTGTAATAAGTTGTAAGATAATACTGCTTAGCTATGAAATATGAAGGAAACATAATTATATTTACCTCTACTCTGTACTCTGTACTCCTCTGTTGACCTGTAATTGAGTGAGGAGTGAGCGCAACAATAATAATAGCACGAAGAAGATCATTATGAATTATGAAATGAAAATAGATAATAACCACATTCCAGATTCATGCTCCATCCTACAAACTACAAACTACCAAAAAAACTTACATATAATGTATAATGTATTATAAATTATAACTTTCATCCAAATATTGAAAATATCTTAACAGTTGATAGATAATATGCATGATGCATATATGTGCCTAAGTATATGTTTATGTATATGCAAAAGAAATAAATGTGGATTTTTCTACCTTTCTGCTCACTAGATGAAAGATGAAATTCAGCATGTATAAAGTATAAAGTAAAGCATGCAACATTTATTTATTATTTACTATTTACACAGTACAGAATTGCATTGGACAGCATACAGCATCAGTAATAATTGTAATAGAAACTGTACACTGTACACACTGTATTTACACTGTATTATTTACGGTATAAGGTAAATATACACGATACACGATGTACACGGTGCATTGAGTATTGAATATGGAATATGGAATATATTATGCATATGTTTTTATTTATTGTTTTCTCATGATATTTGTTTGTTTATCAGTCATTTACACACAATATCAATGTACCACATACATGCATCTGCATGCATTTCAAATTTCATACTTCATACTTTGTTTCATACTATTCAGATTTCAGATTACATGTTTGATAACTGAGGCTATTTTATGAACCTCTACTATTTTCAGTAAGTTTATTTGCTGTTGAACAACAAGTTTTACACGAGATACCAGATATGAGATGCACAATATTTTCTTGTCGATTCTCAATTCTTGATATAGTTGATACATGATACTTATGAATTACAAAGTTCAAAGATGTACTCCATACTATGCAAATGCTCATTGCTCATTCCCAGTATGCTCAATATTCAATGCTCGACAAATATCTTTCATATATATACGTAAAATATAAAGTATGATCTATGAACCCAAAAGACATTAGACATTATCATCAAGAATCAAGAACATCAGCATTATGTATACATACATGTACAAATGAGCATGGGAATCCATCACTATTGATTAAATCATATAGACTGGACTTGTATGTTTTATATCATATATCATACCTCATACATCATACATTTGTTTTCTATTTTCTGTTGCCTTTTTTTCTTTTTCAAACCTGGACACAAAATACTAAACATAGAACACAGAGATAAAGTGAGTAAAAATAGTAGAGAGGGTTCTATTTTTCTTTCTTTCTTTCTTTCTTTCTTACTTATTCTCCTTCTCTTTCCTTCCTCTCTATTTGTTATTTGTACTTGTATTTGTATTTTGTATTTGTATTCTACGTAGATATTATGAAAGCATGAATCATTTCATTTCATTTCATCTCATCGATACTCTTTTATGTTGTATGTGATACGTAATACGTAATATGTGTGTATCTACTATAGGTACATGATAGACAAAGTAGAAATACAAACTTGATACTGTATATTGTTTATTGCCTACGTTGCGTGAAATTATATTGTATAAATGCGTGTGTATTTAGTATTTAGTGCAATGTACAGTTTACATCATGTTTTATGCTCAAATAAGTACACACATTCATATTTCATATACGTTATATGTTATATTGGAGCAATTTATTTTGAGAAAGAAAAAAAAAGTATCCATGAAAACTAATAAGCATTCGTTCACAATTCAGAATTTAGAATTCAAAACAAGAAACAAGAAACAAAACACACTATCTTCATTCTTCATGTTTCTCTCTTTCTCTGTTTCTCTCTCTCTCTTTTTCTTTCTTCCTCTGTTTCTTTTGTACACTAAGTTAAATGACTATGACTATGATGATGATGATGGCGATGATAAGCATCAAATTATACTTAATGAACCACAAGGCTACTTTGTATCTATGTATAGCTTCTCTCTCTCTCTGTTCTCTCTACTCTGTATTCTGTATTCTGTACATATAACTTGTAGTGGTAGCTGGTATTTATTAGATTGTAGATATACCATATACCCCCATGCACGTATTTATTTAGTTGTCTTGAGCTTGAGTTTTGAGTTTGTAGTTTGTAGTGAGTTTGTTACTTGTTAGTTGTTCATTGTGCCGACTTACGTAAAGAGAGAAGAGAAAATACAATACATGCGACACTTTTAAGATTCCGGTATTCATACCTCGATTACATCAGACATAAGAAAAGTTCTAGTTTCTAGTTGTACTACATAAGTATTACATATAACATAATATATGGAATACTTTTATACTTTATAAGAATCTTGTTCCTTTTTATTTTTCATTTTGTGCTTGTGGTCATTTTTATTATATATTATACAACTGGAAACTGGAAACTCAAAACTCAAAACTTGAAACTCGGTAATCTAAGATCCAAAATCCAAAATCTAAAAGTAATACTTCCAGAACTACGGTAAAGATAACCAGTATTTAAATAATTATTGAGTTACTCTCTGTTCTCTGTCCATCATTAGTTTTTTTCTTTTTCTTTTTTTCTATTTTATATGCATGCAACATGTATAATATATTATGGCTATAGCTTATATCTAAAAACTATAAAGTATAAAGCATCTATCTAAAACTTTCCTGTGGATGATGAAAGACAAGAAAAGAAACCTTTTTCCTTATCTTTATCTGTACTCTTTTATTTTACCTATGAGCTAGAAAAAGCTATTTCAGATTCCAATACTTCATACTTACTACTTAATACTTACTGCATGCATACTGCATACTGCATACGACATGCATAATAAATGCATGGTCGTAATAATCCATCCATTTCAAATTTCAATACTCAATACTCATTCCTCATTTATGATCCGTATTTGTCTTTTATGTGTACCATGTACAAAATACAAACTGTAGAATACAGAATGTTGATGTTATAAATTGTAAATTGTACAGTGTACGGTGTGCATGTTGGTCTTCTTTTTTCGTAAAAGAAGGAAAGAACGTGTGGGCATGGCTCAGCATTAATAATAATTGACAATTTTCAACACACACACACACACACACACATACAAAATACAAATACAAATACAGGCACAAAGAGAAAATGGAGAAAGAGGAACAAAAGAGACAAGAGAGACACAATTACGTTGAAATTGAACTGTGTGTGTCTTTGTTGTCATCTACAAGTCATGCCAATCCATGAGACATGAGACATGAGGCATGAGCTATGAACTATGAGTATTGAGTTTTGAGTATAGAGCATACAATGAAGTATACAATTGACAAAATTGACAACAGAGTACATGAAAATTGACTTTACACTGTACACTGTAAACTGTAAAGAGTAAAGAGTAAAGGGAATTGTGTGTGTAAATTCGTAAATTGTAAATACATTTAGAAAATTTATTGGAATCGGAATCGGAATCGGAAAAAGAATACATGAGACACGAGACAGGAGAGAGTTGAGTGTAGGTAGGAGGAGGTAAGAGTTGTAGGTTTTGTAGGTAGGTATTAGGAGGTAAATTGTAAAAGTATCGACAATCGACATATAAAATAGTGTATACAGGAAAAAAGAAAGAGAGAAAGAGAAAGAAAGAATGAAAGAATGAAAGAAGGAGGAGGAGACGGAGGAGAAGGAAAAGAAGGGAGAGAAAGGAAGGAAGGATTCGTGCATAGAAGATACATGTAGGAATAAGGATACATACACATGTATTTATTTAGGTAATAGATACGTAGGTAGACATGTACAGTGTACAGAGTACAGAGCTACATAATATTATAGAACATGGAACCGGGAGCATGGAAGGTTGAGGAGATGGAGGCAGCTAAAATACTGAGGTCGGACTGCCTGGCTATATTAGATAAGTGAGTAAAAGTATCTCAAGACTGAAGACTGAACAGTGAACAGTAGTGTACATTGTACATTTCGTATTTGGTATTTTGTACAGTGTACACTCTGGTCGTGCAAAATCAAATAGGCTAACATAGGCTGTTGAATTTTGTTAGGAAATATATATTATATATATATATATGAATACATGCATGTAGAATGTAGAATGTAGAAGCTCTCCCACCCACTCAGACACAAAGAGACAGAAAAGAGAAAACTTGTGTCTTTCTGTTTATAGTTTATACTTTATACTATACACACTACTACACACTACATATACTCCTACTACTTGTTCAGTATTCTACAGAACAAATTCAACACCCTTACTGAGTCTGGATACGGGAGTCTGGATACTGGGATACTGGAGTTGTGAGTTTAGTTTGGTTTGGTTTGTGTAGGCCCTTGTGGAAACCCGAAGGAAAACTCGGTTAATATTCTGTGAAGCCCGGGTAGTATAGTTTTATGTAAAAGTATAGGGGTACATGGAGGATAGTAGATAGAACATTGAACATTGAAGGCAGCCTGTAGGCACGTGCAAGAGATGGAGTATGAGTTGTTCTTTGACAAGGGAGTGTCATACTCACCATGTGAATACATACATATATTTCTGCTGCTGATTGTAATAATAATTCTCTGTACTACTACTACTACTACTAGTTCTCTGTAGTCCTGCTTTGCTCAAGCAAAGAGAGAGAGATTTTCTGGGAACACAGAATACAGAATACAGCACAAACTTTTACTTCTATGCACGACGTAGCTCATGAGCATCTTTTCATCCCTATACATATTACACATGCTTCTAAGATTCTCAGTTCTTTTAGTACTGAAAACATGGAATAGAAATGAGCTATGACTGATGATCAATGATCATGCTTTAAAATTAGTTAATTTAATGGTAAATATTAATTTCCGATTTAAAATCGACCTTTGACCTCTTCAAAGATTTTCAGGAATCACTGAAAATCTTTGAAAATCACTGGTCAAGAAATAAGACAAATTGAGCGGAATTTTTGAAATTTTTTGACGAATGTGGGAATGAAATGTATTTTAATGGGAAGTCTTGGTCAAAATTTGGTATATTTTTTGGTATATCTTTGTAAAAAATGACATGTTGAGATTTTACCTGAGGCTCCTTGAGAGCTACGCCCAATATAATGTAATGTAATGCAATGAGGATATAGTGTACATAGTATACTACTACTCCTGTCTACTGTATACAGTATACAGAAAATACACAGAGTGTACTACCTTTACACTTT
This sequence comes from Sminthurinus signatus, assembly GCA_019776565.1. Taxonomy (NCBI): domain Eukaryota; kingdom Metazoa; phylum Arthropoda; class Collembola; order Symphypleona; family Katiannidae; genus Sminthurinus; species Sminthurinus signatus. The sequence goes on along the minus strand of JABASP010001444.1, from coordinate 21,862 downwards.
ACCTCTGTTTTGCTCGTCTTCTCTACTTACTTTACGAATTCACAGACGCCATGGTCTATCACTCTAGTTATACAGTTTTTAGAAGTGAATTAAAAATATAGTTTATTTAGTACAAGACAGTTTATTTTAGTTGTGTCCCTTGCCTGCATGCATTCTTTTTTGTAGTAAAAACAACCAAACCAAACAGCCATTTGTGTAATTATTGTGAATACTGCCAAACATATAATCTAAATATTATACTCCTCTCTCTCTCTGAAAATTTTTAATATTATCATAGTGTTCAATACATATTATACATACACACGTAGTATATAGTATATACCTACTACAATATTATTATTATACTGTATACCGTATACTGTGTACCGTTCTCCAATACTTACCTATATATATATATATGCATAGTCGACGTCGTCTGTGATTTGTTATTAGACATTTTTGGATAAATATTTGGTATTTGGATTTTAGTTGAGTTGAGTTTCGTCAAGGGATAATTGTAAAATTATATAATAAGTTTGGTTTCTGGATTTTGGATATTCTGGACATTTGTTATTTGGAGTTTGAATGTCAGTGAACTGTGAGTGATTGTGCTGTTCAAACTAAAACTTAAAGTGTCATTATTATATTATTATTATATTCCATTGGGTTTTTTCCTTCCAAAAAAAACAAACAATTATTTTGAATCTCAAATAAGAAGAAGAAGAAAAGTGAATTAAAAGAGTTAATTATATTAGAAAAAAGAGACAGGAATCAAAGTTAAAAAGTTTACATCAATGTATGTACAAAAACAATAAATATATTATAATAAAAACACAAAAGTCTTCATAACTTTTATTTAGGTTTTATTAAAAATAATATAATAATATGGTGTGAAATAGTGAATGTACTTTGATTATACTTTGATTACTTACTTATGCAAGCTAAAAGCTAAATGAAATACAAAAGATTTAATAACGAGAAAAGCAGCATATTTATATCTAATTACATTATTAATTCATAAGATTTAATACAAAAACTAAGTATATTATAGTTTTTTTAAATTAATTTTCTTACCAAATACATATTTAACTCAAAAGATTTAAAAACATTCAATATTTACATATAAGATCAAAGTATTTATTATTATTATAATATAGCTAAATCAAAGAGATTTTTTTCTACATTTTTTATTCGTTCATCAAAAAGAATACTTGTAGGAATATACTAATTATTAATTAAAGATTTATATATAGTGTCCAGTTATACAAGTTACGATTGCCCAATCCATATTTAATTAATTAAATATAAATCTTTTTTTTTAAAACCCTTGGTGGCTACTGAATCAAATATTATTTCTTATTAAGTGATACGGTTGATGGTGTCATATACTGATTAGTGATATATTAAAATAAATTATTATAACATCCACTACAAATATTTTTTAAAAAAAAACCAAAATACATATTCCAGAACACCTCTATCTCTCTATACTCATCGATTGACTCATCAAGATAAAATTGATCATTTTTTGATCTCATCTACTTGCACATCAAAGTAAGTATAAATATAATATTACTATTTACTATGCGTTTTTAGATTTTAATTATAAATATTATACGTATAATAATAATCTATTGTCTATTATTGAGGTATCATATCTTTTTGTTCTAACTTCTAAGCTGTATAAAAATCATCATCGTTTGAAATACGAAATAAAAGTATACATGATGCATATGTCATTGTGTAAATAGTGTAAAAATACTAAATACGTATAAGCATGTTAAATATTAAATGTTGCATGTATAGCTCATATACATACACTTATTATTATATTAGAAATTAGACGTACAACGCATGTATAATAATATTATATTAGGATGTCCATCAAGATCACGTCATCTATATAATTTGAACCCTCTCATAATAATAATAATCATATAGCAGTACATTTATCATCTATGCTGTATAGCGTTTAGAATTTTAATACACTTCCAGGAATTTATGAGAATGTGGTGGTTGTGATGTTCAGTGTTCAGTGACTAAGTAAACTGAATAATAAATAATAAATGTGTGTGTGTATAAAAGGTTTTACCCATACACTAATACACACATATCGTATATCGTATCATCATAATTTTCATGATTATTATTTAGTACAAAATCTTAATTTGAATAATTTATTCCTTTCAATACATGTATTATGGTAGGTCAAATTAATGTAATGGAAAAGAATAGAGTGTAAGAGGAGGTGGCTTCATGTATATTATTATACACTTACGTTGTTTAAGTTTATTTAGTTCTCATTACTTACAACTTTGTTGTTTTTGAATAGTGTGTTTAGAATGAATAATTCATTTGTTTTCACTATATAATGTAATACATAAAATGTGTAGCAATTCTTAACATAATAATAAACCTTAGTTTAGTTCAATATTCAATACGTATTTTTTTGTATTTGGTATTTGATACGTCTACTCTTTTTTAGCTTTTAGCCCTTAAATACACGTTTCTTAAACGTAAATTAATTTAAAACAACAGAGTGTGTAATGTAATAAAACAACCTATATTTTTATCAGTTTTTTCTTGAAAGATACTTTGACGGGATCGTATAATATACTTCACATACTTTGAAGAGAGAGGTTTTTAGATAGTGTAATAATAATATTATTAAATATTATATAACCAACCAACCAGCTTCCGCTTCATATAAAACAGTTTTATCATTTGTTGTGTAAACATAGTGTAAACATAAATGTGTCACAGGAAATTGATCAGTTAATACTTTTAATAGTTACATATACTGTCATATTATACTGTTTCGGAATTTATATGATACCTAAATAATAATTTGTCAATAATACGCCTAATATAATTTTAGACATAGTTTGTAGTTTGATTTTGTGTTCAATTAAATATACTAATAATAATATAATTATTATTTTTTCCTTTGATTTTTGTTTTAAGGAACGAATGAGGTGATGTGGATAATTACGTGGTAGGTGCCAAAAAGACATCTACCGCGACAGTAAAATGATGGGAAAAGGAGTGGATAGTGGAGGAGGAGGAGGAGGAGGTAGTGGTTATGGAGGAAAGTTACTAGTACTATTTGTGATAGTTACTGGTTGTTTTTGTAGAACTCAGAGCTCATCGGGTTCTCACATTGTATCAGCATTTTACGATCCTACGACGGACAATTCAACTATAAACAACCATCTGGTAGTACATAAAGAAACGGGGATTCTTTATGTTGGAGCCGTTAATAGACTTTATCAATTAGATCCAAATTTGAGACTTATCGCCTCAAATAAGACTGGACCTTATGAGGACTCGACAGAATGTAGTGGATATCGTGATTGTCCTGACAAAGCTCAAGTTATATTAACCAACAACGTAAATAAAGCCCTTGTAGTTGACTACAGTCGAGCTAAATTAATTTCATGTGGAAGTTTATATCAAGGGGTATGTTGGGTTCTTGGACTAGACAATGTTTCTACCCCAGGTATGTACATAAACAAACTAGAAATATATTGTTTTTTTTTTGTTTTCCTTGAAAATGCACACATTCATAATTTTAAACTTGCAAAAAAAATGCATTGATAATTGATAAAAAAGAAGAAAGATAAAAAAAACATTGATCCTCAAATATAAATTCATCTTGTCTTTTTTATATCTTTTTTTTGTTCATCTTGTAGAAGTGGAAGTTGTCAGTGAACCTATTGTAGCAAATAATGAATCAGCAAGCACCGTGGCTTTTATTGCACCGGGACCGTAAGTTTTTATAATCGTATAGTAATATTATGTATCATTTAATTGTTATACTATACATTCTTTTAAGTCATTTCAATATAATATATTCAACAGTTTAATAATGATGATACATAAAATAATAAATAATGTTCATAGTATAATATATACTTCATGCACTAGCAACTAGCAACTAGCATACTATACACTATGCAGTTTTTGTATTGAAAAATTAATATATTATTATTTAATATTTAATACTTCTGTCTTTATTTTTTTTCTACCCCTTCTTATTACAGTCCATCCCCACCAACATCTGCGGTAAGAGAAAAGAAAATTACCTTATATAATATTTTTTATATGCATATAAATATTTTGAAATTTGACAGATATTTTGTGCCAAAGTAGTAATATGCATCCAAGTAATGGTCATATACCATGAACTATGATTAATACTTATATACATAGATGTATCCATAATCTGTATACACAATATGCACATACTTACATGAGTTGAATTATTTACACGTATGAACATATAAAAAATGTACGAGTTTTTTATGTGATCGTAGTATGGTTTTTTTTTCTTCTCTGTAGTGTGAAGTATGATGTGAGTGTGTAGTAGATATGTTTCATCATGTACTAGATTTAGTTTTTTTTGTATGCTCCTCGGTGGTATCATTTTACGAGCGTCTTTAAAAGAGTGTAAACCTCCTTGCAAACGATAAAATGAAGAGATCACTCTGGAGCTATTTCCTAAAGAAAATTTCCAATAAAAAGAGAAAGAGTATTAGATAGTTGATGGTAGATAGTAGAGAGATGGGCATCACCATGTACATGTATATAATATACATGTAAATATATAATATATATATAGGGATTTTACGCATACACGTGTGTAATCTGTAGCTTTATAATAATATATTATTTCTCTCTCCTCTTTTATAGGTTCTTTATGTTGGAGTAACATATACAGGTAAAGTAACAAATTCAATATTCATTATACGTAGAAGAAGGGAAAAAAAACTACATGAGTAAAATATATTATGGATTATGGATTACGGTGTGTGGTGTGTGTATATATGGAAATTGATCTAAAATCAAAATTCCAAAAAGTAAGTAAGAAGTAAGAGTAGTAATAATAATAAGAAGAATAAAGTAAAGATGATTAAAAAAAATACAAGCTCTTCCTGAAATATGCACACATACATCAACATTCTAATCCATATATATTTTATATTTTATATCCTTGTCATGATATGATTATTGTCAATCATGAAAGAAAAAAGAAAATACACAAAAGTATAATAATATAGTGTATTTATTTAATATTTTTTTTATACTCAATTATTACTGTGCTTAGTCTATAAAAAAAAAACTTTTCCTCTTTTTATGATGCACGTATAGGTAACTCACCTTATCGTCATGAGGTGCCTGCCGTGTCCAGTCGTAGTTTACATCCGAGAGATAACTTTGGTATCGTTACGACCAGCGTCTCATCCGGGACCAAGGTTAGTATATTTAATATTATTACTTTTATTTTGATTTCTTTCCATATGTACTATAAAAAAAAACAACAAATGGGATTTTCCTGTCTTTGCAATTCCCCATCTATCATCTATGTACTATAATAATAAATAATATACGTTTTCCTTCAAAAATTTGATTGCTGTAAAAAACAATATTTAAATCTTTAAATTTCAGATGCACATTTCACTAAAAGATCAGTATCCCATCAACTATGTGTATGGATTTAGTTCAGAAGGATTTTCTTACTTTTTGACAACTCAAAAGAAGGAAGCAGGAAACTCACCCTTCATTTCCAAGCTAGTTCGAGTTTGCCAAAACGATTCAAACTATTACTCTTACACTGAAATCCCAATTGAATGTGTTAGTGAAACGACTGGAAAAAAGTTTGATTTAGTTCAGGCGGCATTCGTGGGTAAACCTGGTCCCGATTTAGCAAACAAATTGGATGTTACTCACTCTGATGATGTTTTATTTGCTGTATTTGCTCGTGCGGACCCAATTGGGAGCTCAACGCCTGGTCAAGATAGTGCACTTTGTGTTTACTCACTCAAAGACATTCGGCGAAAATTTGTGGAAAACATTGAACTGTGCTTCCAAGGTAAAGGAACCCGTGGACTTGGTTTTATTGCTACAAATGCGCCATGTGTGAACACGGTAAGAAGAGTTCTTTTTCTAAATGAAAACAAAAACACACACTATATGTAAATATATATAGCAATGATTTGAATTTTAAACTCCGTGTCAAAGACTGTTGCCAACTCTTTCATGAAAAACGTATATAATCAAAATATCTAAAATCTATATATGTATTTTACACGTTTGTTGTTTTTATTTATTTTGTAGAAACTAAAAATTATTGAAGAAGACTTTTGTGGGATGGTATGTCAAAAATAATAAATAATAATAATAACTTTATGCATATTTTTTCACACGTTTACACTTTTACACGTATGTTTCATTATTGATTTATATTTTTTTCTTGACACCTTTAGGACGTCAACACACCATTAGGTAAGAAATGATAACAAAACTTTCCGTATATATATTTTTAATTTTTACGTTTCATTATTGATTTGGTTGAATAATAAATAATAATAATATGTAACTTTTATATATTTGTTTTATTTTTGTAGGAGGGGAAAAACCTGCAGTAGCCGTCTCCGTTCTTAACTTTACTACACTTTTATCGGCTGTTGCTGCAACTTCTGCAGGAAATTATACTGTTGTCTTCCTTGGTACTAAAAATGGACATCTTAAAAAGGTATATAACCAAACAAATTTTATCATCATCATTGACAATAATTGACATTTGACATTGATAACTATCTATCATGAGGAAACATGGATAAATATGTGTAAATATGTATGTGTATCAAATTTCTCTACTACTTGTGTATGCTGAAGTATGGAGTACATTCTGGAAAGCAAAGCTAATATGAACAAGTGAATGAAAAAAACAGAAGAAGAAAGAAATCCAATACATTTTTTTTTCTTTTCTTTGTCCAGGTGGTTGTTGAGAGTGGAAAGTCCGGCTCGGAGTATGATGATATTGTCATTGATCCGGGAAAAAGAGTCAATCCTGATATGTTCTTCGACCCACAAAAGGCTCATCTGTATGTAATGACAGACAGAAAAGTAAGATATGTTTTCTTTGCTCTTTTTCTGTCATTCCGATTCTCCCGATTCTCTCGATTTCCTTTCCCCTTGTGCCCTGTGTCCGTCCATGTAGAGTACACCATCATTTTGAGTCACAAGAGGAGTAGTTAGAACAAGGGTTAAGGAGAAGTGTGTACTCTAGTGTCTAGTGTTTCTCTATGTCTCCTGTCTCCATCTTTGTGACGGAGTGTGTGTGTGTGTGTCGGTGTGTGTGTTGTACGTGCCCTGACTCTGAAGCCGATCGGCTTAGTATATTTCCTATCTTCCTCCTCCTCCTCTTCCTTCTTCTTCTTTATATTCTTCTAAGACTTTTACTTTACTGATGGATATTGGATATTGTATGTGTGTGTACTGTACATTATAGATTATAGTAATAATAACGATTTTGATCTTATCTTTTTATAGGTGTCAAAAGTGCTCGTTCATAACTGCAGTGAATACACTACTTGTAATGGATGTGTCGAAGGTAAGCAGTTTTCTATATGTATAATATATTGGAGTATGTAGAATGTAGTCTTTTTTATATAAATATAGTTTGAGATTCGAGAATAGATACAGGAAAAGATAACTTGATGTTTGATCCTTTCACTTTTTTTTTCTTTTTTCCCCTCCCGTATCTATACTTTTAATCTGTAATATTTATCTCATAAATACCTCATACGTACATACTAAATGCTGAATACTGAATGCTTTATAGTGCACAATGTAAAATATACATTTTAGAATTTAGATTTTAGATAATGTCAATGATCATTGATCAACGATTTCAATTTCAATGTTGTAATAACCGTTTTGATGAAAAGTGTGATTTTTTTTCCTATCCTTTTTTAAAAAATACTTTGTATTTAGGTTATTATTATACTATGTTATATCGATTTGTTTTCTATTTTATATTTTATGTTTCTGTGCGTTTAGTATATAGTCCATTTGTGACATGAGTATGATTTTATAGTAATAAATAAAGTTAATGGTTATATTATATTGACTAATAATAATCTCAAACTGTTTATTTTATTGTCTAGCTGGTGATCCTTATTGTGGCTGGTGTTCGCTCCAAAACAAGTAAGAATCTATGTTCTTTGCTGTATTGTTTTTGTATTCTTAAAGATATGTGTACATTGTACAATGTACGTTTAACGTTTATATATATTTTGCACCATGTCTACTTTATCCGAGTTTCTTTTATGGTGTATTCGAATCCTGAGAGTCTAAAGAGAGAGATAGAGAGATAGAAAAAAAGTAAAGTAAAAAAAAGTACAAAATATAAATGGTTAGAAAAAGTTTGCAATCTATGTAAAAAGTACATACATAAAGTATGCATTATACATTGCACAGAGAGAGAGAGTATGAAGACATGATCCATTTTTCTTAAAAGTAAAGTAAATCCGTGGCCATCAATTGAAGCCATACATGACATCAATCAAGTATACTTATACATGAATCTCATACATGTATATATACCTATATAATATTATACATTATGTGCTCCCCTTCCCCTTTCCTTGAAAACGTCGTGTCTAGTTAACTCTAGATTCTGGATTCTAGATTCTAGATACGTTCCTCCATCCTCGATGCTTCATGCTAAAATATGTTTCGTCTAAATTCTAGATTGTAGATTCTTCATTCTAGAAACTAGAATCTAGATTCACTGTGTATATTGTATACCTACTTGAGACTTTAGACTTTATGTGGAATTTGTCTTTTGCCATAATATCGTTGTGCATAAATGTATATGAAATCTCTCTCTCTCTCTTTTGCTCTCTCTGTTTCTCAGTCATTCATAATAAATTTGATACAAGTGAAAATAATTGAAGCGGATACTCTGTATGAATATTTATGTTGTAGCAGCAGTCATATTAGTACTAGCGTCTAGTGTCTAGTGACTAGTGACTAGCGACTCGTGGTAGAACAAGAGAAAGTAAATAGTACAGCTTACACATATTATGTAGCTGGAAAAAAAGAACAAGGAACAAGTAGCAGCAGTTGTTTGTTATACGAAATAGAGATTTATGAATCCTTTCTTCTTCTTTTTCCAGATGTACTTTGAAGAACAATTGTCCAAAAGGACCTAAAACAACAGAACATTCCTTATACTGGATTTCATATAAGAGTGGCCAATGTACACGGATAACAATGGTGAATCCAAGTCAACTTCAAAGCTCAACTGCTCGAACGGTGAGATATCTATAAAATCTATATATAATGTATAATGTATGAGATATATACAAGTTATGTGTAGTCGATATAAATTAGTTTCAAATATATAATATAGTTTCTACAGTGTATAGTTTATGTTCGTTATAAAAGTTATGATGTGGTATTGACCAAGCACCAAAAGCTAAAGAAAAAATAGAGTAAAGCTCTAGAATCTAGACTCTAGCTTGTAGATTCTAGATTCTAGCCATTCGTCAAAAGTTGAAAGGTTAATAATATATTATCATAAAAATACTTTTTTATACGTTATAAGTAATGTCCATGTTTTTTTTTCTCTCCATGTTGTGGATTTATACATATATAGCTTTCCCTCAGCATTGATCATCTTCCAACAAGATCTGGAGATTTTTGGTGTGTATTCCGATTCCAAAGTGGAAAAACACTCAAGACACATGCGAATCTCACAAGTAATGGAGTCACCTGCTATACTCCTCCAACTTCAGACCTACCTCCAATCCCACCAAATACACGTAAGTCCTTCTTCTTGTTGCTGTCTCATCTAATAATATATTATAAGAGTATTAAGTAGTATACTATATATACGATGTATGTATTATGTGTATATGTGGAGGCATTTTGTATGTATAATATGTGTGTGCGTAAAGGAAGGAAGTTGTTAGTATAAATGTATTAGCAACAGTATTATTATTATTATTATCATCATGAGCGAGGTACTAAAAGTTTGCGTGTATTTCCCACTTTTATAGATAACTTTACGGCAACTCTCTCGGTTCGTATGGCATCACCGGATGGTGGAACTCACAATGATTTTGTAGCTACAGACTTTGTTTTCTTTGACTGTAATACGTACGTATTCAACATGATTCTTAATTAAACATATACAATTATTTCTTACTTGTATAATAATAATAATAATTATTAGCCAGAAAGTTATCTTAATGAATGAACTTGAAGCTCAACATGTTAAATGTAAAATAAATGATACATTTCTTATTTTCTTTTTTTTACTATTTTATTATGTAAAAAAATAGGTACACGACATGTACTTCCTGTGTAACTTCTGCATTTCCATGTGATTGGTGTATTGATCGACAGTAAGATTTATATTTCTATTGTTTTTTATTTGTTTTCAATAATCGATATCTTGGAACTTGATGTTTGCTTAAATACATTGACTAATTTTTCTTTCTCTCTCAATTTATTTACAGCCGTTGCACTCACGATACAGCAGAGAATTGTCGGAATGATATTTTAGTTACTGGATTAAATGTAAGGAGGATACATTATTTTTAATTCTTAATAGTAAAGATAATTATTGGATAAAAACTTAGTTTTTAGCTATCTAAGTAGTATGTAATATATAAAAAGAAAAGATATTCAGTATCCAATACTGAATTGTGAAAAATGATGATAATTTGTCTTCATATATTATGAAATTACAGAGGGTGGGACCTAGCATCCGTTCTGGTCCAGGTTTTTGTCCTAGAATTAATGTAACTAATGGGTCCTCTGAACAATTGGTGCCATTTGGAACTCAGAAGCGTATTCAAGTGAAAGTTGACAACATTGCTGTAAGTTTTGGAAAGTGGAAAGAGAACACTAATACTTTTCTTATGCCTTATCCCTTTCATTTTCCTTCTAATCTAATTTCTCTCCTTAAATTAATGTCTGAAGTACTAAACGGAACTATACATATATACCAAAAAATTGGGATTCAAATTAAAGAAACGTAATGAAAAAATTCCACTTTTTTTTCCAGCAACAAATCATTGTCCAAACACGATTCTCTTGTCGTTTTAATATCGAAGGACGGGTGACACCTGCGAACGCCCAGCTTGTTGAAAATACGATATACTGTGAACCTATTCAATTCACCTATAATTCTCCTGCTCCAAATATAACGGTTCCATTCGCAGTCGTTTGGGGTGGTGGAGAAACGAAATCTCTTGACAATCCTGATGATATCCACAGTAAGTTACATGCATAATAAAATATCTACAATCAAAACATTGTTCTACTTTCATAATATATGTATGTAGTATGTAGGGCTTTTCAATTTATCAATGAAACGAAACAATAGTGTTTATAGTGTATGCAAACATGTATATATTATATATTATGTAATACACTTTCATTCTAATCATGGTAATTCATTCATATTGTTTGGTTTTATTCAATGTAATTTTACAGTTAAAGTATATCGTTGCCCTGCAATGGCGGATAATTGTGGAATGTGTTTGGCTATGGAAGAAAAGTATAATTGTGGATGGTGTCAATCTTCTAACAAATGTCAAGTCAAGGAGCAATGTGACAATGGAATGGGCGTATGGTTGAATAGGAATCAAACCTGTCCTAATCCAGAAATCGGTAATAATATTTTTAAAAAATTCTAGAAATCGTTCTATATTGTCAAAAGCATTATTATATAAATTTTGAATACTTTAAAAACCTTTATTTATTTGATTTGTTATAACTCTGAATTTACAAATGTTTTTTTAAAATGAAAATTTCAGTTTCATTTCATCCAAAAAGTGGACCTTGGGAAGGTGGTACGAATGTGACTATTGATGGAATCAACTTGGGAAAAACATTTGATGATATTTATAGTGGAGTTAGTGTTGCGGGTGTGTCCTGTGAACCATTCCGTCATTTGTATCAACAAACTCGACGCATAGTGTGTAGATTAGATGGTCCAGGAATAAATGAATTAAAATCTGGCCCAATAATCGTCAAAGTAGCAGACTATCGTGCGCAATCCCTTGAAAGCTATCGTTTTGTGGATCCCAAAATCAAAGAAATTAGTCCAACTATGGGTCCAATTGCTGGAGGTACTCGTATCACTATTTTTGGAGAACATTTAAATGCTGGAAGTACAACTGAAGCCTTTGTAGATAATATACCATGTGAAATTCTATCGTAAGTTACTCTTTTATTATATATGATGCATAGTTTTTATTTGCTTTTCTACTTTTCAGTTTATTAAACTATTATTTAATATGTCGTATGTAGTATTTTTGGTTCTTGTATACTTTCCTTGAGATTACTATTTTTGAACCTGAAAAGGCTTTATCAAAGGTTTATTCCTATCCAGACTTGTGTAACTTACGGATTTGGGATTTTATTCTTTCTTTTTTTTTTTATAAAATTTACAGGAAAGAAGCAAAACAAATAGTCTGTCGTTCTGGACGTAGTAAGAAAACGGGGAAAGGAAAAGTAGTAGTCAAATTTGACCAGAAAGTACGTGTGTATGACCCTGGTTTCACCTACGTTGAAAACCCCGTCATTCTTGAAAAGGTAGGTATTTAAAGTAAAGTGTATAGTATTTGGTATTTGGATTTGGATGTAAAAGCATACAAAAAAAAGATCTATATAATATAAAGAGAGCAACGCTTTGACTCGCCTGTTGAAAGCGGAAAGTTGGGAATTGTTTAAGTATTTATATATCTATAACGTAATTTTTTATGTGTGTGTTTCTGTGTGTCTGTACGTAGGATAAACCGTTGCGTGGAATTCCATCGGGAGGAATCAATGTAACCGTGGAGGGTCGGAATTTTGAAGTAGTCCAAGATCCTTTTATTTATGTCGTCTATAATGGCACCAAATACAACGGGGTAAGTTACTGTTACTGTTAATGATCCCATTGAGAAAATTATGGATTAGAGAGAATTCTCTTTCACTCTCTTTCGTCTCTCTCTCGTGCAGCCTCACTTTCTCTCCCTTTCTTTTCTGCCTTTTCTCATTGTATACGTTTATATATTATGTATGTATATGTATGCTTCAATCTCTCTTTATATTCCCCTTTTCATTCTCATTCTTTCTCATTTACTTTTATACACAGAGAGGGAGAGAGAAAGAGAGAGATTCACTTTTTGTATGTATATATATATATGTTTCCTTAAAAAGAATCATTAAAATAAAGCTGTTCCTTTTTCCTTTTGTTCTGTTTGATAGCCTTGCAAAATAGCAAGTAATGAAACAATGTTCTGTCTCACACCTAAACTTGACGAGGAAATCCTTTTTACCGAGTCTGAGTCCAAAGATGGTCTTCGTCTTCAATATGGTTTCATCCTAGACACAGTAGACACTGGAGTATTATCCGAAGAAAATAGAGTATTTTATTTATATCCAAATCCACACTATGAGCCATTTGAAGAAAAAATAAAGAAATACAAAAGCGACTATTTAACTATAAATGTAAGTAGATAATCTCATTATTTTATTCACATGTCCAAAAGGTACATATATAAAAGTATTAATACCTTTTGGATCTTGGATATAAATTCATTAAAAGTAGCTCTAATGAAATCAATCTTTTACTTTTATATATATACACATTCTCAATTCTCAATGCTCAATGTCTAATGTCTAATATTATTATTTTGTTGTTGTTCTTTTTAAAGGGTCGATTTCTTAATACAGGATCAGATGAAAATGACCTAGTAGTCCTTATTGGAAATAGTATTTGTAATGTAACATCTCTATCCAAAAATCAATTAACTTGTAAACCACCCTCACATCAACCTCCTGATGTTAATGAGGATGGCCGAATCGATAGTTTAAAGCCTCCAGCTGTTGTGGTGAGTAAAATAATTTAATAAGCTTTTACTTTCAAAATGTCATGCTGCACAATGTACAATGCACAAGATCCAATACATTGCAGAACTACAATACAAAGTGTGTGTATTGTGTATGCGTGTACCTCCTCTCCATTTTATTATTATCCAGAGGAAGTACAACAACTCCCAAAATATTATGTATATGCGTGTATACATTATGCATATTATGTACATGGAGAGAAAAGAGAAATCCGCTCTCCCCCCTCTAGATATGTATTTGCATGGTTTTAAGTGCGTGAGCAATTGATAATACAGACTACACACTTGGTCTTATATATTATATTATACATTTTGTGTGTTCTTTCTTCCTTCCTTGTTTGTGCGTATAGGTGAGAGTCGGGAAAAATCTTGTATATGAAATTGGTCGCTTACGCTATGATCATATTGCCACGGGAGAATTCCCTCAAAAGATTATGGTATGTACAATATATACAATATACTTTTTTTTATTATTCAACATAGTACTGTATATCCTATTTATATAGCAAAAGCTCAGTTTTATGTTTATCTATGTATATATTATATATTATAAGTTATAAGCATTCAGGTTTGTGAAAAAAATCCTAAAATATGTTGTTTTCTGTATTTTCCCCCCTTTTCTTTCTTCTTTCTTTATATAGTATGCGATGGTAGCAGTTGGAGTTGTCCTTTTAATCATTTTTATTGTCATTCTCATTGCCTACCGGCGCAAATCAACCGAAAACAATAGAGTTCTAAAGAATATGCAAGAACAGATGGATGTACTTGAGCTTCGTAAGTTGTATAAAACATATAAACATTGAATATTGCGTACTGTGTACATTGTACATATGTTCCAAATCCTAAATATTTAAAAATGTTGAATGTTTTGTGTACATATGAAGTATGAATTGAATCTTAGTTCTTAGTGTGTGTGTAGTAATTTTTACAAATTTTTAAATTCGTTTTCTTTATTTTGTTTTCCAAACCTTTTAGGAGTTGCAGCGGAATGTAAAGAAGCATTCGCGGAATTACAAACGGAGATGACTGATCTGACGGGAGATGTACATGCTGGTGGAATCCCATTCTTGGATTACAGGAATTATGCTATGAAAATTTTATTTCCTAATGGAGAGGACCATGCGGTTCTTCAACTAGATAGACCAGAGCTTCACTACAAAGCCAAGGGGCTACGGCATTTTGGGCTTCTTATTCTAAATAAAACCTTCCTTCTATTATTTATTCGTACATTGGAGAACAATAGGTATTTCTCCATGAGAGACAGGGTTAATGTGGCGTCCTTGATTATGGTTTCCCTCCAAGGAAAAATGGAATATTGTACGGACATCCTTAAAACCTTACTTTCCGAATTAATTGAGAAATCAATGGAGAGCAAAAATCATCCCAAACTTCTTCTGCGAAGGTATGTTTATTTTGTGTAATATCATGAATTATTATGAGCTATATAATATAGTTATATTTTTAGTATTTGATTACTATAATTATTAATTATGATATTAAATATGATTCTACAAAATAACACTCCATTTATTTTTTATAGAACCGAGAGTGTTGCTGAAAAAATGTTGTCAGCATGGTTCACATTCCTCCTGTACAAGTTCCTCAAAGGTTTGTTTAATTTTTCATTAAACTATTTAAAAAAGAGCAATTATTAAGGGTTGTATAAAATGATGATACTCACTTTGTAATTTTGTATTTTGTTTTTCATAGAATGTGCTGGCGAGCCACTATATATGTTATACAGGGCAATCAAACAGCAGGTCGATAAAGGACCTGTGGACGCTGTCACAGCGGAAGCAAGGTATGAAAATATACTTCAAAAATTAAAATTTAAACAAATTAAAAAAAGGTATACAATCCTAATACTTTTATCAATGTAATTTTGAGCAGAGGTTAAAATGTTTTTATTTTTGTTATGATTTCATCCAGGTACTCGTTAAGTGAAGAGAAGCTTATACGTCAATCTATTGGATATAAACCTATGGTAAGTTTTAATTATTTGTACTACATATATTTTAAAATCTGTTGTATATTTTGTGTCAAAAATGTCCAGAATACTTTTAAAAATATTTAGATAAAAAGGAAACTCATGTTTTTTTTCTTCATGTTTTATAATTTTATAGACGGTATTTGTATCCATGTCCCATCAAACAACTTACATGACAGGCTTGGATTTAAACCAAGAAAATACAGATGTCCCAGTGAAAGTCCTGGATTGTGACACTATAAGTCAAGTCAAAGAGAAATCTCTTGATACGGTTTATAGAGCTACAAGTTATAGTCAGAGGCCAAGAAAAGAAGATCTTGATCTCGGTATGTTATATACTAATTCTCTTATTTATTTTTTGAATGTTCAGTTTACAAATGAAATCTGAAAACAGTAATTTTTCAACTTGTGGTATGTCAATAAAATAATGTTATTCTATTTTTCTCAGAATGGCGTACGGGAAATAAAGGGCGGCTGATCCTCTATGATGAAGGTATGTTTATCAAAGATACTTATAAAGCAGAAAATATTATGATAAAATTTACTTAAAAAATAAAAGAAGCAAAGGGAAATATCTTATGATAATATTTACTTGTTTTTTTGACAATTTTAGACAGCACAACAAAGACAGAGGGTGAATGGAAGAAATTAAATACTCTAAGTCATTACCGGGTAAGAGAATGTGTTTTTTTATTCATTAAAGTTTTATTTTTAAATGTGCTTAAAAAGTAATCATTGAGAAAAAGTACAAGATTTTAATTTTAATTATTTCAAATATTAATTTGATTTTTGTTATTAGGTGCCAGATGCAGCATGTCTTACATTGGTTCCCAAACAATCGTCCATGTACAACCTATCCATTCTCTCCGGTAAGAAAATATGTCTAAATATTTTTCTTTTTTCCTGGATCAAATTCAAAATTCAAACTTATTTTGTTAGTTGCTTGAGGAAATGATTGATTGAAATAGGCTCAATTAGGAATGGTTTTTATAAAGAATTGTTGTTGTTTTCCTGAGTGAACTTGACTAATCAAAATCAGCACAATATTATAGAATGAGAGATTAGAAATGAAAAGTAGTCATTTTTTGGATTTTGGTGAAACAAGATATTAAATAACTAATCTTGTTATAAAAATAATAATTATTATTGTTGGAAACCCCGTTATAGTATACGGATCCTATATAGAACGATATGACTAAAATTGAAAAGTATATAATATATCACACTTTTTAACGGATTTGTTATTAAAAAACCCCGGACACTTAGTTTCCTTCACACCCATAAAACATTTAAAAAAAATTCTACTTCCCTTTCCTTTTTCAGAATCTCGTTCCGAGAAATCTCATAAATATGAGACTCTAAATTTGAGTAAGTACATTTTTTTCATTTTGGTCCAATCATTTTGCTTACTCGTGGATAAATTTTTTTTTTTAAAAAAAAAACAAATTCTTCCTTCTTCTTCTTTTTCTGTCCCTTAAAATTTTATGACATGTATACATACAAAAGTTATGTATCTTTACATTGTTTTTATGTTGTAGCAAAAGTGTTTTTTTTCTTTTGATTTGTACATTGACATTTTTGTAGTTTTTTTTTCTTGGAATTTCTTGGAATGTATAAAGTATATTCCAAGACGCATGTAAATAGATATAAAAATATATTTATATGCATCACTCTTGATTCTTCTGTGATCTGTGTTTTGTAGTAGTAATTATTTTTTTGAAATGTTGTTGAGTAAAAAATGCAACTATTGTTCATTTTATTTTATATAGTTTGTAATTTATTTTTTTAGGAATTATTAGAAAAATTAATATAAAAAAGTATTTAGTTTTTTGATTTTAGTTTGTAAGTATATCCAATTCTACGATGTATTATAATGTATTAATTTCCCCCCTTTAAAACAGAAGATATGGCAGACCGAGACTATCCTTTAAGTAGAGCCACATCACCGCTTAATCATGATCGAGAAGGAGGAATGAAGGTACCTATCAATTTTAATTCATTACACAAATATTTTTTAACATGCTACAAATTCTTGTAAGGACTCTGTCAATTGAAGCATAGAACTTGTTTATGAATTCCACGTCTCAGGTTTGGCATTTAGTCAAGCACCATGATTCAGATAATCAAAAGGAAGGAGAAAGGGGTAATAAAATGGTCAGTGAAATATATCTTACAAGACTGCTAGCCACCAAGTTGACGCTACAAAAGTTTGTGGACGACTTATTCATCACCATATTTAGTACTGCTCATCGTGGGAAAACGCTTCCGTTAGCCATCAAATACATGTTTGATTTCCTCGATGATGAGGCTCTTCAACATGGTATCACCGACCCAGAAGTCGTCCATACTTGGAAGAGTAACAGTTTACCATTACGATTTTGGGTGAACCTGATAAAAAATCCCAATTTCGTCTATGATATTCATAAATCCAACATAGTAGATTCCTGTTTATCCGTTGTCGCACAAACTTTTATGGATGCTTGTTCCACGTCAGAAAATAAATTAGGAAAAGATTCACCCAGTAGTAAATTGCTTTACGCCAAAGACATTCCCAGTAAGTTGTATTTTTTTTATTATTATTATTGTGTTTTATATAAATGTTTTATCATCTATAAATTATTTCTAGTTATACTAATAAAACAATAATAATTCAATTTAAGAATTTTAAATCTAAAACAATTTGATTTATTCTTTGTGTGTGTGTGTACAGATTACAAGGAATGGGTTGAACGTTATTATGCTGATATAAAAGCGATGCCATGTACATCAGATCAAGATATGAATTCAATGTTAGCAGAAGAATCAAGGGTAAGCTCAACTATTTCTATTTTATTGAATATTTAACATAGATTTAAAAAAAATTATATCTAATGTATGCTTGATTGTCTGAAAAAAAGTTATAACAAAATTATACATTTTACTATTCCAAATTAATAATTATTGAACTTATTTTCATTTTTCAGTTACATTCAAATGAATTTAGTACTGAGAGTGCTCTCCTAGAACTTTATAACTATGCATTCAAATACAACGATCAGTTGATGATGACACTAGAGGAGGATGAATTTGCCCAGAAACAAAGATTAGGTAAACAATTTTCAAAAAATTATTTTTTATATCTTACATGTATGAAAATCGAGTTAAATATTAAATGTAACTAATGAAAAGTTAATGCATTTTGTAAGTCATAACATGCATAACTGAATTTTTGTAGTTTGTGTATAATAATAATGTTCAATTTCCTTTTGAAATTCTTATAGCTTATAAACTGGAGCAAGTTCATAACATCATGGCGTCTGAAGGACATTAAATATTGTGCTCATCAGTGTTCACCAATCAAAATATCTCATTCCCATTCCGTTTTTTTTTACTATTGCTCAGAATATCTACTTACAAAACTATCTGTGACTACGTCAAAATAACAACACGAAACATCCGTAGTACCGAACGGAATTTTACCAGTGTCGGATATCGGATCTCTGTCTCTCTTTCCTTCTTCAAGTAAAATTATAATGATGCTCCAAAACGCTTTGCATTGTCAAATTTTTCAAGAAACAAAAAAATAAATAAATAAATAATAATAATAATCGGTGTATGTAAATTGTGAGTTGTGTAATGATAGGAAGCTGAGAGGATTTAAAGACTCTCCATCGGTTTTTTTGTACTTTGTATAAATGTGAAAGACATTCAAGTATGTGTTATTAGTAATTACATAATAATAAGGGAGGGGAAAATAAGACAGTGAGAATCCGGAACTATTTAAATAAAAGTTTATTGTTTTGTTTTGAAAAAATGTTTTTAATATTACCATGATAAGACAATACAGTGAAAATCCCAGTGTGTGTGTCCAGTAAAAAATATAAAATTACAAGTTCAAATAATAACAACAAGAAGAAAATAACAAATGACTTACAAAATGGAAATAAGCCACACTTTCGTTTCAACTAATACTGGACAAGAACCAAAGAATGAGCAGTCAAAATGAGCTGGTTTTTTAAAAATGAATTTCAAAATGTGCTTAACAAAACATGTAAGCATATAATTAATTTTTCCTTCTTTTTTTTATCATGATTAATCTTAGTATGTATGTGTATTTTTAAAATGAAATTAATGATTAATTATAAGAAACATATAATATATATATATATATATATTTAAAACATTCCGTTGACAATTTCTTGTCTGCATTTTCCAAGACTGGTTTAATTTGTATGAACAAAAGAAAAACGCTGAAAAACAATCTTCATTTTTTTTGTACTTCACACAAATTATGATATAGGGTATAATATTATCTATATATATATATATATAAATGATATAATGTATGTGTATCATACTATTTTGTGTGTGCGAAGCCATTAGTTAACTATTACTGACGTTGAAAAAAAAATACTCGTGTCATAGGAAATTGTAGACTCTAATAGTACATCATAAACTATATATATGAAAACAAAAGTATGTATACATAATATACTTGCTAAATATAATAATATTAAAATAACAACTTGATGTATTAATATGATACATGTACACATAATATATATATATATATGTATGATAATATATTGAGTTGAAGATGTAGATCCGTGTATGCATAAAAACTACACTATAATATATATATGTATTATGCAACCACAACCATATTATTAGGCAGTGTGCTATATATATTATATTATGTATGTATAACTCTGTCGCAAAAAAGTAAGAGAGTAATAATGATGAAAATATTATAATCCCATAATAACAAAGTAATATTATGTGGTTATAACTTTATAACGTATCACATTCTAGGTAAAAATGGTTCCTTTTTAAAAAAAAAAAAAAGTTCAATGTGAACTCAGTATTTTCCCATTTTATAAAGGAAAGAGAGATGATTTTGTAAAGAAACATAACGTACTATAAATATACTATGTAAATACATAGAGATAGGAAATTTATACATGCGTATAATATAATAAATTATATATAAATGTAAAGAAGAAAAATATCCGAATACTATAGATAATATTATTATAAAATACATAAATATTACGCTAAGCAATGTTGACTGATGTTTAAAAAGTACTTTTACATAGAGTGCAATCAGAAAAAGAAGCAAACATAAACTTAAATATAAGAAAATATAGTAGATAAATAATATATTATAAGCTATTACATTATGTATTACGTATTACAAATAAGTATATATGTAAATGTATTATTATGTGGTTTTTTAAATAGCCCATGTAAAAAGAGAGCTCAAGATAAGATGAGACGTTTAGTGTATATTTATTACATGAAACGTTGAATCTTTTCTCGGTGACTCTTTTTTTTCTCCTCCATTTAGCTAAAATGCTATAGTACTAAAAGTGTACACGTTAAACATATATCCAAATATATGTATATGTTTTTTATATAAAAAAAAGTACACCAAAATATTATGTATTTCGAAACGATGTAAATTATGTATGCATAATAATAGTAATCATCATCATTTTTTTAAAGCTTTCTTTGTTTGCTTGAGAAAAAGAAACATAATAAAACGTGATGTTGTGTGGTTTTGTTATATATATATAAATAAATGAATGATTTGAATGTGTGCATGTATGTATGTTTGTAGGAATACTCTACGGATTTTTGTATGGTGTACATTTTTGTACGTGTACATAATAATAATAATAATATAATAGTAGTAGTAATTTTTATATAAATATCATGTTACATGCGTATGTACAAGAACATGTATCGCTTATATAAATATAAATATATACATACATATATGATATACATTTGTGTGTGTATTGTAATAAATTATAAAATAATTTTATTAAGAACAAAAACAAAAAAAACAAAGCAGCAAAACACAAAGTGAAACATTGATGTATAAAAAAAACATATACCTGTTTAGCTATATATATTAAGTGGCGTTACACAAATGACACAAATTTCATTATGCTTTTTTACATACATTTTTTGAGAAAAATACATAGTTGTACAATTCAATGACGGATGAATGGCACTTGGTTTTTCAAACTTTGCAGGGTCTGAATTAAAAATTAAAATAGTATGACAAAAAAAAGTGTGTGAAAAGTAAAAGTATAATTTGTAGTTATACGAGTCTTATAATTATAAGATGAAGTATAGCTATAATTATTCGACTCTTACGAAGGTCCGGAAGTAGAAAGAAGAATACATTTGACTATACGTAGCCCCTACT
>JABASP010001443.1:0-29445 GCA_019776565.1 Sminthurinus signatus | reverse complement strand
TGAATCCTATCTACATAAACTGAAGTTTTTGGTGGTGCTAATAGTTTGAACTGGAACTTGAAACAATGGCTAGGAGAAGAAAAAGTTGAGTGTTCATATAAATAGGAATAACCCTCTGTATTCCACCACTTGTGATTATTCTCAGTCCCTATTATTACTATAGTATTATTATTATTATTAGTATAACATATTTATATTACTCTATCCACAATCCACAATCCACTGCTCTAGAAAAATGTGCATGAAGAATGAAGAATGAAGGGTTTAGGCTTTCAACTGTATGCATGTATAATAATTGGGGTTATGAATAGTTTATTCCCATGTATATGTATATGTATAGATTTTACTACCAAATTCTTTTCTTCTTTCAGTCTTTTCAAGCCCGCACATTGTACATTGTACACCGTACACACTACACATTTTGCGTATTTCCTATTGTACATCCACCTTTGTTCTCTCTACAAACTACATACCACATACGCTCTACTCTCTTTACTTTTTACTCTTTACTCTCAAACTCACACATGCACATACATGCTGGAAACACCAGAAAGTAGTCAACAGCCAAGAGCCAACGTCACGAGTGAGCTCAATATTGACTACAGTTACCAAGTATCTAGATTCTAGATTCTAGATTCTAGCTTCTAGATATAATGCGGGCAACGAGGAGCGAGGAATGAGAAACCAACACTCAGGATCAGTCAGTCCATTTTCTCTCTTGTTTTTCTCTGTCACCGACAAATGGTCGTCAATCCAATAAATATTCCTCCACCTAGATACATTTCCATACTCTTTTACTCTTTTTACTCTTTATGCTATGATTGTACATTGTACATTGTACATGGAGCTGCGTAGACATTAAACAGTAGAAAGTAGACAGGTACTCTTACACACATGTGTGTGCTTAGTGCTTTTACTTCTGTACTAGTTTTTGACAAAATAGCAATAGATAAGGATGTTTATACACTATTATACGGTAGTTTTGCTTAAAGCTTACAGCTTAGCAAAATATAAGAAGGAAAATGTTAGTAAACAAACAAAGTTCACCTATGTGAGTATTTTTACACAAATACCTCTGGTCTAAAATGTACAATGTACAATGTAAATTACACATAGATGATGATGGACACAGAAGAAAAACAAAAAAAACATGAAGAATAAAGAATAAAAATCTCATATTACAACTTTCTCTTCATTCAACAGTCAACAGTCAATAATTTTAGTTTTCGATACGGTTCTCTTACATAAATATATTTAATTGAAACTGAAATCAAAATGTTATGTAAAAGTTACGCTTTCTTCTGGATAATAATAATAATTATTATTATTATACTTTTATTTTTGAAATGGATAAATAAATAGTGTGTCCTTTGTACAGTGTAAATGGTAAAGTTTATAATACAGATATATTGTATGAAACATGATATGATATGATATGAAGTGCGCATCAAGTTGAGAAAGAAGGACAAAGTGGATTTAAAACAGGCTACAGGCTGTAGAATATAGAATGTAGAATGTATTGTGTATAATCTACAGTGTAAAGAGTATAGAGGATAGAGGATAGATGTTACGTGTTATATGATCCGGATAGGACTAGGGAAAATTCAATTTTATGTAGGTAATTCGAGAAAATGTGTAAATAATAGTAATGATAATGGATAATGGTATGTTTGTTGTTTATTTGACACTTTTCTCTCCCTTCTCAACTGGATTCGATTCGATTCAACCTGCTCGTACAATGTACAATGTACACTGTACAATTTAGACTGTATGAAAACCCATACAAATACAAATACACAAGTACAATACACAAAAGCAGCCGTCACACGTGTTTTATAGGTTACAGGGTAAACAATTGTGCTTACTTGTGTCTTTTGTGCACTGAACGGTGAGCAGTGAGCAGTGAGCAATGAGTTGTCAATGTACATTCAACATTATTCACATAAATTGTACAGTGTACAGTGTACAATGTACAGTGTTGAGTAACTAGGACATTTCACTAGGCCTTAAACCAACCAAGTTGCAAACAAAAAAAATGGTGTGTGTGATATAGGAAATCGAAAGCTCGAGAAGGGAAAAGCGTATACAACATAGAATAAATAGGAAAAGAACGGGAAATGTATGAGCTTGTGGCGTAAATGATGATGGTTGATGGTGTCCAATTCGAATTCGAATTCAAATGTCTTATGTATGTCTAGTGGACATTGCTCATTGCCATCGCCCATTCTCGCAACATGTACTTTAAAGGTTACAGGTAACAGAGTAGAGATTTCCTTCGGGACAGTTCGTAGTTGACTAGTGGTTGAGTAGGAAACTAATTGATAATGAGTTCAACTCTTGAGAGTTGAGAGTTGGGAATTGAGAATTGAGACTTGTCAGTGCTCTGGTCTCAATGCTCAATTCTCAATGCTCACTCGTCAGCCTTTCTCCGTTCTCTCTATTCTCTCTATTCTCTCTATAGATAGCTTTTCCTCCGTATATAATTTACAATTCTTGAGCATCTGTGTAATCTATACTAAAGTATGTATGTGTGCTTGAAATTTTGTAGAATTTGGAACTTAGAGCGTACAGATCCTTTTCCTTCTTTTTACTTTTTATACATGTATATAGAGTCCAGACTCTATTTTATGCTCTCATTATTTACTTCATCGTCCACATAAATCTATTGACGCTCTCAAAAACAACTCAACATTCAATTTATTTATTGAACTAGCCTGTTTTTTGCTATAACTTGTAACCCTAAGCATAAACACAAGCATAGCCGAACCGTGGAGAGTGAATATAATGTAGTATATTTTATACATTGAATATAAATAGTCTATGTATAATGTATATACTTGAACATTGAACATGATAAATTATAAAGGTAGAATGTGCATGCGACTCACCGAGTTGAGTGTAATCAGCCTCAGCTTTCCAATGGCAGTTCCGTGATACTGATAATTTGACCCATTCTCTGGGTACACATTATAAATGGAGGTATTATTATTATTATATATAGTTCACTTGTTACTTTTGTTACACTTGAATACTGGATACTGGTTATTGGTATTCCCTGTTTACAATGTACAATGTATTTCTTTCCTAATATTTATAGTTATTTATTTATTTATTTATATATGTAAATCTTGTACTTTGCTACTACACACAACATGTATGAATAATATATAACATGTAACATGTACTATATAATATATAACAGATAACAAATAGCAGATATACACTGTATAATTTATTATGTATAATGTATAATATTCCAGATTCAAGATACAGTCTTGCGTTTTGTTTTCAGTATACTTTTTCTTGTTCTTGTTCTTTTTCCTTGCTCAACTAGTAATTGAATTGACGCTGTCCAAAATGATTTTTCCATTTACATGTCCCATTATGTATAAATGTAGGTTCACATTATGAAAATTTTGTTCAGATCAAAAGGAGTGGATGATGATGCTGAGGATGACAAGAAAAATTACGTGGTACGTATTGTACGTAGAACGTAGAATAAAGAAGAGTGGAAGGAAAGGAAGAGGGAAAAAAATCCGAACCCGCACAAATTTTAACTGTCACTTTCTTAGTGTTCACGTTTCGTTCTCGTCCTTGTCTTTCTAGTTGTCTTTGTCTTTGTCTCTCTCAAACCTTTATGTATGTATATTTAATATTTAACGATCTATGCCACATGTACATAAAAGTTCCCTCTACTTTCACACTTGCACTGAACACTGAACAATGAATAGTGGCAACGGGCAGATGGTTGACTTGGTCTCAGTCTTGGTTTTTTGTATGCACTTTCTCTTTCCCTTGTCAATCCATGCCTATTTTTATTTGAATCTTTCATTCAAAATCATACTTGTGTCGGTTGTCGGTTTTTGGTTTTTGGTTGTTGGTTGTTAGTTGCAGTTTGTAGTTTGTAGTGATGGCAGTGTGCTGTGGAGCTTGACTGGGAAAACTGGGAACGTGAGGAAAGAGGAAGTGAAAGATAAACATTCAATTTAAAATTCTCGAGTCCTCCTCACTCATATAACCTGTCAACTTTCATATCGTCGTTCTCGTTCTTGTCTTCGTCGTCTTTGTCGTAGTAGTAGTAGTCTTCTTTGGAGGCTTTGGCGTCTTTGGCATCCTCATATTGTCAGAGTCATATCGTTAGCCTTCCATTTATGAATTATTTATGCTTCTCATATTTCACACATTTTATTATGTGCTGAACCGTAAGTGAATCACAAATTGAACACAATTTATACACAATACTAAAGACTGCCGACGAGGAAGAAGAGGAGCAAAATGAAAGCTGTACAAGAGCTGTTTTAAATGTCAAAGAATAATTGGTGATTTTTATCAAAGATTAAAAAGTAAATGAAAAATGATGGTTGACGGATGACGAGGATTGTTTGGCTTCATACGAAAGAACAAGAATACGAATACGAATCCGAATCCAATTCCAAATTATATTATTACAAATCAACAAACAGCGGAAATAACACGTCACAAATTTTACACAAAAGTAAGAAAATGAAACTTGTTGGAATCTGGAAGTCAAAGTTGAAGTTGTTTAAATATATGATGACAATATTAAAATTTTCATGCTCCAATCTTTTTTACTTTCTTTCTTTCTTTTTTTGTAAGATTCACATGCTCAACTCGTAACCGAATTCTTTTATGTTTTTTATGTGAGTAAATATTATTTTGTGCATTGAACAAAAACACGAAGAAGAAAAGGAATAACAACGAGGACTGGAAAAATTGTTGGTTGTTTCTCTTTTATTCTTGCTGTTATTATTTGGTGGCGGGAGAGATGAGGAGAAAGAACGGAGAAAGGAATTGTAAGTTTAGTTTAGTTTTGTTTATGTATAATTGAATTGTCACTGGTTTCCACTTATTCTCAGAGATCCTTGCCCTGTCATGTCACTCACTCACTCACTGTCTTTCTTTATCGGCTTGTCAATTCCCCCTATTTTTTGTATTTGTATTTGTATACTTTTGGCTCTACTAGTTTTTTTGGTTTACTCTTGTCCTCCCACTCATGTGTCCTCTCTGTTCTGTTGTTTTTTCACTGGGTTCACACTTTACACTTTACTTTTTAGACACTCGACACAATTTATTATATTGTTTTGTCTTGTTTCGAATTTCAGGGTTTTGGATTTCGGATTTTGGATTTGGGTTTTGGAGTTCTATCTCAGATTTACCGTGCTGGAGAAAATTTACTGTAAAGTGTAAAACGTCTTGGAAGATTTACTTTATTCACTAGAAAAAAAATTACAGTTCCTCTTCTTTTCTTTTTTTCCTTTCTGTTATTTTCCTTCCTTCTGCCAGTGTGAAAAATGAGGGTATGTAAGAATGGAAATAATAGATTAGTTTCTTGTCCTCACCGTAATTGTAATACTGAACACGTTTTCACTAAACTGATGATTCCTGCTCTGATTCCTTTTTGTCTTCTTTTTCTTTTTCTTCTTCTTGTTCTTTTAGGAGCTGGTTCTGTGTTCTGTTCTTTCCTCCTCCTCCGTTTGTTGGCTTTATTTATTTATTTTTTGAATAATGATGAGCAATAACAAGATGATGAAGATGAGGATGAGGATGACGCTGACGCTGATGAAGTGGAGGAAGAAGAAGAAATATTATTAGAAGACAATGTGAAACCAGTAGTAGGAATATAATAGAAGGATAAGATGTGAAGAAAGAGGAAGAAACACAAGTGAAGAAACGAGGACAACTAACCAAAGAGTAAAAGAGTAAAGAAATGTCTTTTTTCCACCGAGTTGGACTGCATTGACGACGGTAAGTAAGAGGAGGAAGAACTAAAAGGGAATTCTCTCTCTCACTGCCTTTCTGTTTCTGTTTCTGTGTCCTGTGTGCTTGTGCTGTGTGTGTTTCTCTCAATGTGTGAGCGTGTGTGTGTGTGTGAGCGAGAGAGCGTTGCTTTTGGAATCATATGTACATATGTAAATATGTATGCGTGTGCAAGTAACCAAGTAAGTAAGTAAGTCTACGTATGAGCATGTGTATGTGTATGTTGTATGTGTATATGATTGTGTGTGTGTGTGTTTGCTCCCGAACAGTTGGAACAGTTATAGTTGTAGGTTGTATTTGTAGTTGATAGGAAAGCATGGTCCTATCCGGTATACTTTACAGTACACTGTAAATTCTATCCTCAGTTCCTATTTGTATTCAGGAGAGAGTCATGGAAAAGAAGTACTTGAAGAGAGAGTTTCCTATATATTTCTATATACAGATATTTTCATATATTCTCCTAGGTTTCAGTTGGGGTATTTTCTGTACTGTGGGAGTTTTTGCATACATACATACATACCTATATACACACACATAGATATGTGAATTTGGAGGATGGTAAAATCGGCTGTGGGATACAAGAGAGAGAGAGAGAAAGAAAGAAAGAAAGATAGGAAAGTCACAGTGACGGATGAAAGCTGGAGTGCAGGAGAAGGAGAACAAGAACAAGAGGAAGGCTTCAGCTGAAATCCAATGTTTTGCGCAAGACGACTGGAATTTCTGTCTCTCTCTCTCTCTCTTTCTTGCTCGCTTTCCTCTGGGTTGTTCGTTGTTGGCGTTCGCTTTCCCTTTCAGTATGCAATGTAAACTTATCTATGAGAACAGAGCGGAGAAGGAGCCTAGTTCTCTTTTTTCGGGTTTTTGCTCCTGCTGCTCCTAGTTCAGTAGTTCCAAGCCTAAGCAGAGGCAAAGGCAAGAGCAAGAGCAAGACATTATCCAATGTATACTACACTATACAATGCTATACAATGCTATGCTATGGTATGGTTTGGTTTGGCATGGAATATGGAGTATGGAACGACAGCTAGGTATAGAGAGATAGAGAGAGCTTTATTCTATATCATATTATATCTCACCTAACAACCACCAGGAGAAGATTTTCAATTCCAAGTGTACATGTGCACATTGTACATTGTATATGCTTTGTAGCACACACACTCACATATGAGCATTGAGCATGTAGTCAAACTAATATATCTATCTCCTGTCTTTCTATTTGTCTCCCATTCAATTTATATGCTCTAGTATTTCTATTCACTATTCCAGGAGGTACATATGCATAGATGTGTGTAGAATGTAGAATGTAGGTATTGTACATTTACCCGTTGCCCCATATACGATATACGATATACCATCTACCATTATACCCGTATAACAGAGATAGAAAGTCTTTCTAATGGTTGCTCTATAAAAATGAGCAAGTTCTTTCTTACTCTTTCTGTTATGCTATTTTGTCAGGAAAAACCCAAACCAAACCAAACCAAATAGAATAAAGAATAGGACAGAGCAGAATCTAAATCAAGAAAGAAAAAAAAAGAGGAGAGAAGAAAAGAAAGTCTACCATGTGGATGTGCATTGTACATGTAATTTTTTGGTTTCTGACTATACATTTATTTATTTTTTGTATCACTTATCGCTCCCATCCACAAACACAAATATAAACACATATATCAGTATTTTGTACTTTGTATTTGGTGTGTGTACATATTTGTACACCCAACTTCTAACATCCAATCCAGATCCACATCATGTGCTTTCTCCCCTCACCATTCACTATCCAATTTTCTTACTAATCTATAAACGAGCTTAGGATAATATTTTAGCTAACCGCATCAAGAAGGACAAGCAAAACTAAATCGAAAACGACAACGACAACTATAACTATCTACAACTACAAAAGCTACATATGACAATACAGAAGCTGCTCTTTGCACTGTATTGCATTAAGACTGAGAAGGGGGGAAATTCCTTATGTCATCAACCACCAGCAACCAGCAACCAGGAGCCATTACAACAACAGTAATAGCAATAGCAATAACAGCAACAACGCCAGTTCCAACCAAGAACCCAGAACTATCCAACATCCAACGATCTGGTCCATATTCAGTATTCAGCTAGTCAGTTTGATTCCATTCCATTTCTACAATGAGTAAATAATACACAAGTATAAAATTATATGTATCTACGAATCATTTCCTCCGAAGCCTTCCGAATATTATATTCTCTTCTACTGCGTTTTGCTTACTCACTCACTCTTTCACTAGCTGGTTGAGAGTTGAGACGAAGAAGAAATCGCCGCTTTCGTTTTTGGGTTTTCAGTTCAGTAGAAATGAGGGTATTTTGCGCAGCTCTCTTTCTCTCTCTCCCTCTCTCCCTCTGACATCACTTGAGTATGCCCACAGGTATAGTTGGTCTCATATACAACTCATGTTCACATCCAACATCCAAATCATCATATCACAGTTTCTCTTTTCTCTGTTCTGCCCTATATTTTACATTTTATATTGTGTTCATCTGCATGCATCTATCAGTAGTTTTACTTTTGTAGTTATGTGTAGAGTCTAGAGTCTAGAGATGAAACAGGGGACAATTCATATTCATATAATATACAATGTACAATGTACACAGAACACAGACAAGTATATAATTTAGTATTAGTTTAAAGGATAAGGAATGAGAAGGATGCCGTGGCGTGTCGTAGGAAAACATACCATACATGTGTAATGTGTATGATACTTCATACTACATACTACATTCTACATTCTACATTCATACAAAAGATACATGAGGCATCAGGCATGTGAAAAATTTTATTCCTGTCATTTATGCACACACAGCACACATGTTTGTCTGTCACAGGGAAAGTAAAGAGACCAAGCCAAACGAGAGTGAAAGTTTATGCATAATATCAAATGTGTGTAATGTGTAATGTGAAATGGGCACTCGGCAACTGCCAACTGGCAAAATGAGAGCAGAACCAAAAGTGATGTGGAGATAGAGTAAAAGGGAACAAAATGAGCTGTTGGGATTTTCACAGAGTAGAGAGTAGAGAGATTCAGGGAGTCAGGAAGATCAGGATATATAGATCAATAAGCCAAGCCAAGCCAAGCCGAGCCAATTCAATATAGGAAATGTAAAACAAATTTCAGTTCTAGTTGCTGAGTAGCTGGATACTGGATACTGGATGTTGGAAACTGGAAACTGGAAGTTGGAAGTTGAATGGTGAAGAGACGGATGGATGTGGATTGTGGATGTGTTTGGATTTTGGATGTTAGTTTTAGTAAGTTGAAAGAACTCACTTTGACGTAATCGATAAACCTAAGACTCAAGAGTCTCCGTCACCAGTCACCAGCTTCAATCTTCAAGCTTCAAGTCAGTGTAATACATGGAAAATGGAATATGGAATATGGAATATATGGTGAGAGTTGTGAATTTTTAAAATTTTAAAAACCCCCTTGGAGGTATGTAGCTTTTTGTTATTTGTTATGATAGAAGATAGAAGAGCGGGAGACGAGCGCAACACGTTTTGGGTTTTGGTAGAATTAATCTCTTTCAACTTTGAGGTGAATGAATGAGGATCATTAGAACACTATTAATTATTAACGAGATGGAATGGATTTTTCCTAACCGGAATATATGGAAGATTGAAGATTATTATTAGCAAGCTGGTTTTCAATCAATATGAAAATTATTCTAGACTCTATACTCTTTATACTCTATACTTTATAGACATTGTTTTTAATGAATCTTCCACTAGAGCTTTTTATGTTATTAAAATTTGTAAACTTTTGAGGAGGGAAAACACTCAAAAATAATAAATTTTAAATTTTGGTTGTTGACCTAAATCCTAAATATTCAATATTGGACGGGGGTAATTTTAGGACTACTCAATTATCTGTATTCCTAAAACAAAACAACAACAAGATCCTCTAGAGCTGAGAAACTGCTCTCGTTGAAATGATGTAAAGTTTAACCTACTTTGTATCTTTTTCTCATCTCTAGTCTCTATTCTCTATCTATAATTGTATGTACGAAAGAAATAAAAAGCAGGAACAAAGTACAATAGGATTGTTTTTCGTTTTATTTTATGATTTGTCATCATCATTCTTAACGGGAAAATTTGGTAAGTTTTATCTGTTAAATTTGTAGTACATATGATATTGTGTAACGTGTAGTATAAAACATAATGCCTGTATAATCTCAAAACTTTGCATGAATTTGTTTGTTGACCTCACACAAGCTTTTTTTTACTCTCATCTCATCTCACGCAAAATTTACACGAGGATGGTAAAGTTTGTTTTTTATCGTTACTGTTTACTGTAAATTTTGCCTTGTTTACTTCATGTTTCCATAATCGTGAAATGGTTACAATCAAAAGTTTTAAGTTGTAACATTTATCTGCGGTGGACAATATGACCACAGTTTTTATTCTTTGTTTTATGGATGTACTTTCTCCAAAGAAATGTGATGGCAAAAAGTCAAAAGTGTAAAAAAAAACACGATGTCACATGGAAAGCTTTTATGTGGGACAAGAGAATCAAGTATGAGTTTTGCTTTCAAGTTTCAAGCTGACAAATGCTTGTTTGGAAAAAAGTTTAATTAGGTGAAAAGTAAGATTTCAAGTCTTGTTTGACTTTATATCGTATTACACGCAACCAACTTTTCTCAAGTTTTTCTGGGATCTTTCCCCTTGTAGTTATTTATAGGTTCTATCTTGTTTTTCTTCTATTGTTGTTCCCTACTTTACAGCAAACGTGTCTTGATATAGTGCCTTGAATTGTTCTTAAACTTTTTCTGTTACATTTGTTACATTTAGTATATAGTCAAAACCAGAGTACCATCAGAATAAAATGAATCTCATAATAATAAAAACAAAACGCATTCGTTTTGAATTTTGAAGAACAAAAAAGGTTGCTCTTGTTTCCTATCTAAATTATTAGACTCAACATAAAATTCACTGCTATAGCAGTGACCTCAGATGTTCAATATCCATATTTTGAAAGCTATTTACCCCATAGATTTTGGTTTATTCTGCACTATTACATTGTCTTAATTTTACTATTCTCTTTAATGTCAATAGTGATATGTATTCGAGTATCGTATGTAGTTGAATTGAAACTATTTCTTAGATCACATTGAATACAAAAGATCACAGGGAGAGTTTTTTCGTCTCATGCCCTTTTGTGCTCAAAAAAAAGGGTTTTATCATTTACGCGTGTGTGTGATGTCCGTTTGGTTTTGGTTTGGTAAAATGTGTGGAATTTAAAAGTCTGAAAACTTTTTAATGAAAATTTACATACATGTGTATAGCATAATATAGCATATAAGTAGGTCTCTAGATGAATTTTTTGCAAAAAGTAGCAGACTTGATCCAACATATTCTTGATTAGCTGCCACTAGCACACACACACATCTTCTCTCCTGTCTTTTATGTTTTAATTTTCATGTTATAACACCTGTCAGACATTTTTCTCGACCTACATATACATAAGTACTCTCTTTAAAACTTCTGAAAGGATTGACAGTTATATAATTTTTCCATGTCCGTCTACTTTTTTGAGCAGAATACCGACTTGCATCATTTATTGTAAAAAAGTTTGATCACAACTATTTGTTCTACTGTACTGTAACCTACATTATTGATTTATGTACTCACAAAAGGTTTTTCGTACAATTTCGTTTGCATGAATGTAATAAGAGTAAAGGTATTAACACTGGTTGAAAAACGAATTAAGTACATGTGTATAATGTACAGTTATGCTTCCTGTGATTTTAGAGATTTATTTTCTTAAACTGATCAAATTAATAACTGCCATAAACTATCAGCAAATTGTGGAATTTTGAGTTTCTTACTCACCTAATTCTTATTTATTATATGCGGATCAAATTTTGATCTTATGCGAGTATGAAGAAACCACAGATTAATTAAATGAAGCAAAATGTAAAACGCATAGAAATGCATAACAACAGAAATATTTAACTTGTATCAAAAGATTTTATTTATAAAAGTTTTTTGAAGATAAGTGTTGATACATATCCATGGACGAACAATATAAACTAAGGCACGGAATTTTACCGAATACAGTCACATAATATATGACATGGCATATGTTTTTTTATAAATTATAATAATAACTCAGACAGTATTATTATGTCATTGTTTGTACTATGTTTATTTATAAAATGATATGACATCTAATCAGTTCTCAAATTGTAATATTTTGCTATTAAATGATACTTTAAATACGAATTATAAAAGCTCTTTCTCTTTACATGATGAATATATTATAATATATTTTCAGTTCAAAATTCAAAACTTTCCATATAGCACTTTAAACTTCTAACAAAAGGAATATTAGTAGTAGTAATAATAGTAGTAGATAGATAGATGGATAATAGATAAATGAAGAAATGTAAATTTTAAAATATCATTAAATTATTTATAATATTAATAATAATTGTTTTACGATTTATAAACTTAATGAAACACATGGGTAACATAATACGTTAATAATTCAAAAATACGAATTGACTTTTAACTTTTATAAAACAAATACTAGTAAGTAAGTAATAAGAACAAATAAATTCAAAATTTTATAGTACTATCTATAATAATATATTATTATGTTCATCAATTAATTACGTTGTGTATTTGCAATACTAATTTTGTTATTTTGTAATACCAAGGGCGAAGGTGAAGTATTGTTACGGTTTGAGCGATTTTCTAACGATGGACGGGAAGTTGAAACTTTTCTAAGTACTGGAAAATTCAAACCACTTTTACTATTGTTTTCTTCATTTTTAAAAGTTAGACGAGATGGTCTAAATTTCCCTTTTCTTGGACTACAGTCAAATAATTCATCATCATCATCCTCATCACTCAACATTTGACTTTTATTACAATTTTCTTTATTACCAACTTCATCATCAGAATATGAGTCATTTGCTGTTCCGTGAGTACTAGCCGGTGAGTGCATAGTAGCAAAACGTTTTTTCAAAGCAGCAGTAATTAATGAGGTTGGGTCATTTGAATTAATTTCTTTAGGTTGTTTCATAGGTGTTCCTCCTGGTGATCTATGAGAATATAAAATAAAACAACAATTATTATTGTTATTACTAAAGAGCATAAAATGTAGATCTTGTTGTACATAAGTACATAGTACATACAACCAAGTTTTTTATTTTTTTATAGTGTCATAATACACAATATTCAAATAGGTTATCATAAGACATGAAAATGATATTTAAAATTGTATCTAAACTGTAAATGCATAAATAATAACAGCGATATTATTGTAAGTGATATATATATGTATCCATCTATTTATATACAAAGGGTATTAACGTAAACAAACAATAACAAAAGTAAAAAATCTTGTTTAAATAAAAGGCCAAAGGATGAGAAACATTCCTAGAAGCCCTAATCTTTACAAATACAAGACACAACACAAAGTTGTCTCATCTTTCTAGAGAATTTGCATCCCAATAGAACGGACGGAAAGAACGAGACAGGAAGAGAAAATCGGAAAAAGTCATGACACAGTAGAAATTTATGAGTCTGTCATGAAAACTGGAGCAAAACAGGGCTAAGAAAACATTGTGTGTGACATATTGTATTATAATATGATACTATGTTACATCAAATACAAAATAAACAAACAAACAAACAAATAAATAAGAAAACATAACAATATAACAAAATGGACAAATCTTTTGGGTGAGTATATATAACATAGTATAATAATATACAAATATTTTGCTTGACTGACTATACAACCGTCAAACATGAAGCAATATTATAGTAACATCAAGGGAGAAGAAATGACCTGAAATACCTCAAATTACGTCACGTCAAATAATGCCAGACCTACATAATCATAACATAACATTGGTTGAACCAACACAATGAGTGAGTGACAGTTTGGTTAAGGATCCACAACGAATGAAGAGTAATACTAATAATAGTAAATATAAAATGTAGACATGAAAAATGTACAGTAACATACATGTTAGTCTATAATAATATTGGATACATCGTGTGTAGATACAGGTGAGTCAATGACCGTTTTTCTATATATATAGACATATGTACTCTTTCTCGGTTTTTTTATTTACACATGTATTTATATATATATATATGCATAACATATTCTTCTAAAATCCAAAACACAAAGAAGTAAAAACGGAAAATCGTGAAAAGCCTTCCTTTTTCCTATGCCTAGATGTAGGAAGACAGGAAATAAACTAAGAAAGAGAAGGAAGTGAAAACTACTATAGGAAGAAAAAGAAGGCTACAATTCAACAAGAACAACAAACTTTGTATATACATGAAGAGGATATTGGAGAGGCAGAGAAAATTGTTATGAAAAATGGTTGTATATTATACAAATCGATAGAGCACAAAGTGTTAGAACTGATGAATAGTAAGAATAGCAAATAACACATGCATATATAGAATATAGATGCATGTGAATTATACATGTATATAATATTGCACATATAGAGATACAAATAGGTTACTGTGTGTATCTCCATGTTTTTAGTAAGAACATTATTATAAACAAATATCAAAGAAGGTTCTTCTTTGGATTACATTGTCTGTATAACTTTCGTTCTTTGACTCTGTATTCCTGTTCTCTTTCACTTTTCTTCTTCTTCTATCCTACTTTGTAAATATTATTGAGCCTTCTTCAGAAGAAGATAAATTTCAAAGTACATATTCTCTGTATGCCATACATACTACTTTATA
This sequence comes from Sminthurinus signatus, assembly GCA_019776565.1. Lineage (NCBI taxonomy): Eukaryota > Metazoa > Arthropoda > Collembola > Symphypleona > Katiannidae > Sminthurinus > Sminthurinus signatus. The sequence goes on along the minus strand of JABASP010001443.1, from coordinate 14,918 downwards.
ATATAAAGGAAGTATCACGTAATCCATTGAAATATAAATATACCTAATGTCAAAAGAGACGGCTAGGTTTTTAAACCATTTCCTTTGGTCTAGCATGGTCTTCTATGTCATGATTAATGTCTCCAAATATCATAAGTATATGATATGGAGAGAAAAAAAAATCCAAAATCAAACAAACCAATACTATTCACACTTCCAATGTTTTCTTGGGTTTTTTTTTCGCTCTCTCTCTACTCTCTACTATTTAACAGTCTTACTACTTCTTTTACCTTTTACACACACGATATCATTTTGAGAATTGGTCAAAATGTTGATCGTAGTTTTAGTTATTGCCTAATTTTTTTTTGGTATTCTCGGTATTCTTTTAAATTTCAATCATGTATCACTTTCTAATTTTGGTTATGGTTAAGAGAGGTGAAATATAGTACATTTAGTACTACGATTTTTTTAAATAGGATATATAAGGAAATGCGGCCAAATTTTGTAACTGAAAGTTTTATGTCTTTTAAAAACATAATAATAAATAAGAAATACATAAGCACTTAAATAACTAAGTAAATAAAAGTAAGTATAAAAGGAAAATCTTACTTTGCAATCGATCGTAATTTTACTGATGGTAGAGCTTTTAAAACGTCAAATAGGGTCACAGGTTCTGGTTTGTCAGGAACTTTCCTTTCGGATGATGTATTTGTATTTTCCGGTTGTTTACCTACACGAAGTTTGATAGGTACTTGAGTGGGAGTGGGTGCAAACATTGGTGGTGGCGGTGGAGGTGGAGGAGGTGGTGGTGGTGGACAGCTGGGAGTAGAATTATTAACTGAAGGCATAGGAGGAGGTTGACTACTACATGGAATAATGTTACTACAATTACTATTAGGATTTATTTGTACTGTTTGATTTTGAGCCTCTAAAAATTTAGCTATCATAGCACGCATTTCACAAATTTCACTTTCTAGTGCTGCAATTTTTGTATCCGTTGCCACTTGAGAACTGGATGCTTCAGCCATGGGTAATTGTAAATTTGAGAGTCCATCAATTCCATTAGTTGTGCTAATATTATGACCTATTACTACTTGACGAATTTTATTAGTTGGATTTGGTGTAGAACATTTCCCTGTTTGAAATCTGTCCCTATTAAAAGAAAAGTTATATTATTAGTCTTTTACTTATAATTTATAATATATAATATAATAGCCATCATCATAAAGTATCTATTATATAAACTTGCAATAAAACAAGGTATAATAATAATAATAATAATACGTACTCAGCTTCATGAAAGTTGACAGAAATCTCTGTTGAACCCCACAATTGGTCAGCATTAATTGGAGCCTCACTTGATGTGGTATATTCTTCTTCTAAATCATCAATCATATCTGTTGACTCAAGTCTTCCAAATGCATGAATAATTCCTTCTTCTTCATCATTATCATCTTGAAAACTTTCAGAATCTGAAAAATCACCATCAATTCCTCCTCCTTTTCTTCCTCCACCAAAATATGAATAATTTCCTTTAATATCAGTAGATGGACCAGTCCAAAGTAAAATTCTAGGTGTCGGTTTCATATATGGAATCAAATCTGCAATTATTCTCACAAAACTTCCCTTTCGAGCTCTATATTGATGAACACGATGATACAATTCTCCAAGTCTATTATATACATGATGATGCCCAAAATGTCTAATTTGTTGTGTTACAGGACCAATCTATGATAATGAAAAAATATATGTACTTAATATCTTTTCCACAAAGTATTTATATTTGAACTTTTATAATATGTATTTCATATATTATGTATTATGTAAGTAAGTATTTATACCTGTTCTGATAATAGTTGTGACAGTGGATGAATTCCATAATTATAAATTAAAACAGTGCCCGAAAGAACAGCTAAATCAGTTAACAAAGCACGATCAATCATATATCTTTGATGATGATGTTGTAAGGCAATAGTTTTTGATGAAGCCATAATGTTGAAGGTTCTTCTTTTTCAATATTTTACAATATAAATTGTCGGTCAAAAGACATATGTATTTCAAATAGTATACGACCTACAAATGAGGAAATTACAAAATATGTATTAGTAATAATAAGTACATTGTTACAAACTCAAACACTATCAATACAAAAAACCAAAATCTTAGAAAATAGAAAATGACTTAACTATATATTTACCTTTTTATATTATTGATTCTGCAAAATACACAAAACAGTAAGAATCAAAACTTGTAAACAAGTAGTATATTAACATTTAAACTATTTAAAGTATATCCACATAATAAATGTAATGTGTCATGCAATAAAATTAAAAATACAATCACTATAATAATATTCTCTCTATTGTCAAAAAACCCATTTCCTCAACGGCCGTTGGCAAGGATTACACTATGCTTTTTACAACTCCATTCTTAATACATTGGAGTAAATGAACTCAACAAATCCCCCCTCAGTTTTTTATTGACAATTTGAATTTATTGTGATTTGTGACAAAAATAAAAAACGGAAAAACAGTAATTCTCCATTATCAAAGGTATTTACTTGATTGACAGTGTTTTACTAATATACTAAAGATTTGAGGTAAGTTTTCATAATTATATAAGAAAATCATTACAAAATAATATCACTTATTTATTCGTCTTTTCTTGAGAACAAAAGGTGTTTTCACTATTGCCTATTGCATATCGTTGTACTTGCATTTTGTAGCGTTTTAAATTTTCCAAATCTATACAAAAGTTAAATACATTTGTAGCTATTATGTGAAACATAACAAAACAAATGAATCATTATATATTTGAGTTTGAATCAATTTTTCTAGAATAAAAGACAAAGATGGAGAATTATGAATCCGTCACCAATACTACTACAAATACAAATGATTGCATTGCAGAAGCTGTACAAAAACTTCAAATTGATAATGATACAAGTAATAAAGAAGATGAAGAAAAATCAATTCTACAACAACAGGAAGCAAAGTATTTTCTTGATATATTAGCCCAATATAAAGAAGCAGTGAAACATAAAGAGAAACATGCTGCATTCTTAAAGGTATGTATACATTTAAAATGTTTAAACATATTTTTAGTCAATATTCAAATTTTCATTAAATATACTTAATATTATATTATTATATCATGAGACATGAGTGAACCAATGTATATATAATAAAATTGGTCATTTAAACTTGTTATAGGATTCCGTTGTTGGACCATTTCTTACACTTTCAATGGCTTCTAAAGATGCAGAAATTGTCCTTAAATCACTGGAAATTATTGAAGTACTATTGGAAAATGTTCAAAATCATTATAGACTACAAAATCTTTTACATTTCTTAGATGCTGCCGACGATATTGTCAAGTAATTATTACAAACCACTTATTTGATAGTATACGGTATTAAATTACACCTCAGATTTTAATGACACGAATACTGAACCAAACAGCACATCAAAACTAGTCGAAAATACCATTAGGTTTCGTCCGATCCGGACATTGCGCATTTCAGGAATAATTATTATTATTATTTTATTTTAAATATTAATTTTTTCCAATAAATGATCGAATGCATCTGTAATAAAACTTTGAATTTCACTTTAGACACCAGGGATGCCACAAACTTCAACTTTGAAAATTTCATCGAAATCCAAGATGACCATTTTTATATGGGATTTGACATGTGAAAATTTCAACGCCACCTATTTTTTCGATTTTTTGGGTCAAAAAATTTTTCATCTCGGATCTTCACGAAACCTATTCCATTGGATTCAGCGACCTCGAATTAGTCGGAAAAAGTGTTTGGATCACTAGAATCGGACCATAGGGACCTAAATTATGCCCCCACCGAGGTCAACCATGTTAATACATGTTATTACAAACCGTGATTCACCAGCGTGAACCTGTCGGTGGTTTGTGCAATTTTTTGAGGCTCCCAACGGTCCGATTTTGATGATCCAAACACTTTTTCCGACTATATCGAGCACGCCCGATCAGATGGAACAATAATCTCGAAACAAAATTTTTTGACCAAAACTTCGAAAAAAAAATCTAATCCTGTGAATCAAGGATTTTTAGATGTTAAATCCCATATAAAAATCGGGAATTTTTATTTCGAGGAAATTTTCTAAGCTCATGTTTTCATAACCCCATTTGCCTGAAAATCAACAAATTAGTCGAAAATGCCCTAGACGCGCCAAATTTGAACTGTTTTCACCAAAATTGGTCCCGTTAGCCTAGAAGCGCCAAATTTGTACTGTTTTCCGCAGTACACATGCGCAGTAGATACCAGAGCCCAGTACACATGCGCAGTAGATACCAGAGCCCAGTACACATTCGCAGTAGATACTTGTTAAGTATATCATTTTAATCATGAACTAGGAAATATGTGTTACATATAGTAGTGTAAATACACAGTTCTTTTAGTGTGATCTGTAAATAAATATACTTAACATTTATGTGTTTGTTTATTTTTCATGTAGGAATGAAACTATGCCTTCAGAAGCACGAGCTTCTGCTACTAAAATTTATGATGTTGTTAAGAATGCAAAAATGCCTTTAGGACCAGTAAAAGGCTCAAATGATCCCAATGTATCTTCATCTACACAACGAGATACTAAGACTGGAGATGACAAAGTATCTCAATCACATCGACCAAGTAGAAAATCTGGAAAAGTAGTGTCTACAGCTCGTGTTACTCATTTGAGTGTTCCAAGTGTCCTTATTAGAGTAAGTGTTTTATGTTTTTGCAAAATTGTATATTTCAATGAATTAAGGTATTCCATGATGATAGAGGCTTAAGAAACATTTAAAATGGGCCTTTAAAATTTGAGAGTCGATGTTTACATGTTTAAGTCAACTTTTATTTAACTTTTTTACACGTGTTTTTACAGGAACGCCGGAATCTTATAACAAGTGCACTGGTGAAAGTCAAAGGAATTATTTCTGTTACTTATAATGTGAATAAACAACAATGTATAATACGTGCAAAATCTGATGTTTCACCAAAACATTTGGGCTTACAAATTGCAAATTTAGGATTTGACTGTTCCCTGATTACTAAAAATGAAAAGAGTGAAGAGGTAATAATATATTATACTTGTGCTGCTTATATTAAACTATAATAAATATGTATAATGTGTAAAAGATATACTATAGTTATACCATTAACTTTCCAGTTATGCATGTTTTTGATTTAACTTTTCTCTATCTTTTATTTTATCATATCTGTGTTTTTAGGTATTGGTTCCAATTAAAGCTCAATATGACGATGAAAAATTGCATCCATTAAATAGTACAAGTAAATTTGAAAAAGAAAATGCACCACAATACTTTCCTGAAGAAGATGATGAAGTGAGTGAGAATGCTGTTGCCCCTCTTGGATTTAATGATGATAAAGAAAAACAAGATGGAAAAGGATGGTGGGGATCTGCATCTAAAATTATTCGTAATAAACTTTTCTGGTAATATAATATAATGTATAGCTTTTGCGATATAACAAAGAAAGTTCCCATACTACAGTACGAATTTTATATTACTTATGATATGATTTGTGTATTTGAACGAATAGCTTTTGTAATATTTGATGTTTATACTTTATATTATGATGATGTGTTCTATAATATTATTACATTCTATATGATGTGAAAATTCTGACGGCTGTTAAAAGTAAGTAATTATGAATTGTATTATTATTATTATACCATGACATACACTCCAACTTATGACATTTGAACACGGTTTGAAGTTTGAAGTGTTTTTTATAATATTAGTAATATTTGATAAAGAATGTATACATATATATTATACATGCTTTCCTTTCTTTGATTTAAAATAATAGTACTTCTGAACCATGTTAACAATACCCTAATTCATAAGATTCGTAATAATATATTATGTAATTTTACAAACTCCAAAATTTCTTTATTGATTTCTTCTTTATATATTATAATACTATCCAGACTGTTATACACGTGTACGTAAGGTAAACATAATATGTTATTAGTTATAAGTAGTTTGTTCCTACAAACGAATCGAATTATATAAATTATTTGTCTGTACATAAACAGACTCGTATATATTTTGTATGGACATTATTTATAACAAGTAACAATATTTTTGTAAGTTTGTAATAATCAACGAAAGAAAATAAAAAATGTGCTCAATACGCATAAACCTCATCTCTTTCAGCTCTATTCCTACCGTAAAGTCAAAAGATTATAATATTATTAGAAAGTATAATATTCTTAACAATATAATATAATACATAATGTACTAGGTAACTGGTAACTATTTCTGTCAATAGTCAATGCCAGTATGTATTTATGTAGTTAGTGTACTGAAAACCAATTTTCCAAATCTAATATCATGATAATATTTCTAAAAATACATTTATGAAGTAGAAAAAAAAGGTAGAAGATGGCAAAGCTATAACTAAGAAGGAGCTCAATAGTGTTATAATATAGTATAATATTATACTTCATACTGTACTTCATACTGTAGTCTATTTCATTATTTATACAGAAAATGTAGGATTTAGATTTTTTTTTGTATGTTTGCAACGATCATCATTTGAGAAAAGCCTTATCGAAAAATAAGCATTATCTTTGTCGATTTGACTTATGAAATTCAATAGATATAGTACTGATTCCTGACATATGTAAACTAAAAAGTTTATTTTCAATATAATCACTGTGGCCCCTCATTTGCATAGAGTTACCTTTTTATTTTAGAACAATCACATAAAAAAATCTTTTACCTTCCCTTCGATCCTTTTCAATCTGAATGTGTTACTAAAATTAAGCTCTAGAAATTTATCAGATCTACCATCTCAGCTTACAAATACCCATCCAAGCATATATACATATACATGTATATGTCTATATTCTATATGTATACATATGTATACGTACAATATGCTATTCAGTAAGTAAATTCAGTATAGTGACAGAATATACCCTATCAGTGTTATAAGTTGTAAGCATTCATATGAAAAATAGGATGTTATCAAGTTTTATTTCCATATATTCAATATTCAATACCATCTGCAACTTCTACTATAAGATGTTGCCTGCATAAATTACAATATGATTTTTATATTTATCAGTACCATACATATCTACATTCTACATTCATGTACCCTATATCCTATATCTTATACATCTTCTGTTTTCCTATCCTAGAATGATTTTTTTAATTACCTCGTCCTATCCTCTAAGTAATATTTCCCATCCATTTTACAATTCATTCTTTCAAAGAAAGCTGAAAAGTCAACACTTCCCGTGGGAACATTGTGAGCTGTAAGAAATCTCAATCTCGAGTGTCGTCAAAATAAGTAAGTAAGCAATAGTCATTTGTTTCTAGTTTTGATTTTCTATCCAATTTCAATTCGAAATTTCCGTAAACTTATTTAAACATATTATGGAAAAATTTTCAAAAGTGTAATTTCCTCATTTTAGATTTTTTTGTGATTTGATTACTAATCAGCAAGCATCTGAATCCTACAAATATTATTATTATAAAATCTTGTGCCTGCACATTGATACTTTAACCTTTGAGCCTTAATCTCATTTTGATGTTTTTCACTTTAGGTGTGAAACTTTGAAAACCTGTTTTTTGACAGTATTTTTTGAAGAATTTCTGAGAAATCAACTATGATCAATCCACCGGTTTCTGAGACGCTGTTGAAGCTAATGACCATCTACGAGGTATAGTTAATCACAAAAATATGGGAATTATAAAATTCCTGTGCAGGTTTTCGTAAATATGAATCTCTGAAAATGTTCAAAGTTAGAGAAATGAACCTGTAAACCTAAAAAAAGCATTTCATGTTTTAATTTAGCCGGTTTCCGTCGAATACTGTTGGAACCGACAAAGAATCTCAAAGGCACCATTGAGGCAAGATAAAATCGAAAAATTGAAGAAAAAGCAACAATCCAATCCTCAACTGAAGACAAAACGAGCTCAGAAATCTCGGGTGCAGAAAACTTACAAAATTCATGATGATGAACGGAAGGCCAATCTGAATGCTATTTTGAAAGCACAAATCAATGAGAAAAAGAGGAAAGCAAAACAACCGGATGTCCAGTATCTTGATGAACGAGCTAAAATGGAAGGGAAGAAGCTTTTTAAGAAGAAAAAGTACTCTGAGCCTCAATCACCTCAAGAGTGTCCAGTTTGGTCTTGCTATCGTGTTCCTAGAGAATATCGACAAGAGTTGCGTCGCCAAGGAGAAATCTTATCACCAAAATCTTGTATTTCTGACCAAAGCCGACGAAGTCGATCTCCTCTTCGATTCCGTAACTAGTAATAATCCTTACAAAATCTTGAAAATTAGTTAATAACTATAAACTATAATAATATATGATAGTAATTGTTGCATTTTAGTGCTACAATAAAATATATCATATGTTTGTGCGATGAAAAACATCAATGTTATTATATATCAGATGTAGGATTGTTGCATTAGGATTCTATCTCCTATGCACATAATATATATATATACGTACCCCTGTGGGTTAGTTATTGATCATTTGTTTGCATGCTAAAATATAGACTAATCAAAGACAAATCAAAGACAAAAAAAAATAACTTTTTGCATGAGTAATTATATTGAAAATGAATATAATCTAAAATCTAAATATTATTTATTGAATATATTATGATATGTTAGTAGTTAGTATAGGGAGTTAGTAGACAGTAGGCATCCTTCCGATTCACACTAGTATAAGGTATTTACAATGTGTGTCGTATGAACAGTATCTTCACTAAAAAGAATCTGAATATATTGATTTGCTAAGCATGCAGTGTGTTAATATTTGGCTGAGGGGAATAAAAAATAAAAAACTAAAGTCTATATATATTATTTAGAAGCCAAAGCATCTTCCTCTATTTGATGGAATAAAAATGTTAATGTTATTGTTGCAAATGACTTAAATAAAAGTTGATCAATATAATATACACTTATATAAGATATAAGATACAATATAATATATATATATGCACTTTATTAAACGTTTCCATCATTCATTTTATTTATATGTTTTATACTTTACCATATAATATTATATTACATGGTTAACGATTGAAATTTAACAGTGACAATTTTATAATTAATTATTATCAATCATCATGTTTCATATTTCATGTAGGCTCATTGAATAAATAAGGTTAATATTTTAAGTTTTTAGATCGTTACTATACATATAATAATATAGATTGCATAAATTGAATGCTTTTTTAAACGTATATAATAATATATTATTATGTTTTATATGAAACGCTTCATGTATAGTACAATAATTTTTTTGTCCTTTTAGATTAAATTTTAGATTTATGTATATGCATGTAAATCCAGTTTACAACACCTTTTGTGTCAATTCATTCTTAACTCGAAATCAATACGAATTATTACGCATAGCATAATATATAATTATTATTACAGATTATAGTTTCAAGTATAAATTTACGTCTATGTTACAGATATATCATAGCATGACATTTTATTTATATATTATCTTTCTTTCTAGTGCCGTTTGGATTTGCTTCCTTTGATGCTATAAGAGTTTATTTAGGGACTGACTTTTTTATATTCCTGTACATTTCTAGCTAATATTTTGTTTTAAGCTACACTACTTTATATTATAATTACGTTTTAACTTTTAACTACACTCATCATATGTATATTCATAATCATTCATACACTCAATCTCTCTCCATTCTCGATAGAAACATAGACCATAAAAAACAAAAACATGTAATCAGTATACCTTGAAAAGGAAAATCAAAAGGTATACATAATGTAAAATTATATTATAAATTATAAAGTAATAAAATAAAACTGTATCTCTGTTTGTAAGGATTATGTTTATCATATAATTGATATATATATATATATCATATAGCACCACTTGGAAATCCAATTACAAAAAACATAGTATGTAATATACATAGAATCTAGGTATTTCAATATTTTGTTTACAAAAACGTAGAATGTATTGACTTCATATCCATCATTATAATTCGACTATACATTTTTTGTTTTGTTTTTTTTTGGTTTGCATACTCGTCGTTTGGTACAACAATATAAATAAATTGTAAAAAAATCTGGTAAAAATTATAAGCATCGCAAAAGCGTCTACTTGCACAATGCACAATTTCATTCATTTTACATAAAAAAAACAATAAGAAAACTCTTCACTATATTCTTCTCGTTTCATGCATTTCTGTTTCACTCAAATCTATACAATACATATAATAATGTAATTTAAAGTCTTTCTCATAAGTGTTTTTAGTTGACTGCATAAACCATTATTTCATGAAAACAATATAGAATAGAGCATATACCGATGTGTGTGTTGCACACAATAAATTAATCAATTAATTATCATATTATGTACCAAATTGTTTTTGGTAGGAAATATCATTACAATATTATTATATATTATCACGACCTTCTTTAAAGTTTTACCAAAAAACGAAACCCGTTCAAAGAACGGGATAATATAGATAAATAGCACATTTACATGTATGTCTGTGTATACGAATACAAACGCAGATATATATATTTATATACACGAATGTATATATATAATGTAAAATATGAGTTATATATTTCTGTGGTTCCTTATTTTGTAGCTTATAATTATTTCGCCTTTAAAACAATCTGTAGATAATTTATTAATGTGACTATTTCATAATATTTGCGGTAAATAGATAGACAGTAATGAATTATACCTACGACCTACGACTTGTAATATTTCACACTTCATTTTGGAATTTATTGTACGACTGCGTATTATACAATACATATTGGTGTGAAATTTTGTCATTGAAAAAGGTCTAAAGTTATTTTCATACAAAGTTATTTTAGAACTTTATCTTTTAATGGTGATTAGTGTGATTATCATCTCGGATGCTAATAGTTTTTATTCATAACTTTGATTACTAGGATAGCTTTTCTATTCTCCTTTGAATTGTTAATATTTTTGCCGATTTGAATGTATATATATATACATTATATATATGTTTATATCATAATATAAAGCGTGTAAAAAAGAATGGATAAAACCAAAAATATGTGTATTTAATAAAATGATGTATGTATACATAATGTTTGAATGATTGTGATATCGCCTTGTGTTTCTATTCTTTATACGATACAAAAACGGTTTTTGTATTGAGAGAGTTTGAAAAAACCCTCAATTGTAATAATTTTAATTATTACCATTACTTTGAAAGTTACTTGAAGAACCGTAATTTAAAATGTACGATGCAATCTTAACATTAGACATTCAAAACGTACATAATAATAATATGCGCATCGTAAAAGTCGAGACGAATTATTCGGAAGATTTAAAATTCTGATACCTCTGGGAATGAAGTGTTAGATAAATAATATTGGTTGGACACATTTTTATGCTTGTTCCTTTAATTTTCTTTCTTCTTAATTTAATCAGCTTTACTGTCACCCCAAGACCAGTCATCCGAGCCACGCTGCTTTTTGCTGGAATTATTATCTTTTTTGGCAGACCCTTGTGATTGATAACCATCAGAACTTCCCCAGTCGTTACCCCAGTCATCCCATGAATTATCAAATGACCCCCTTTGAAAGAAAACACAAAACAAAACATTAAAATTAATAAGCTTGAAACGGTGAATGGAGAAAAACTTAATTTCAATAAATACATGCTGCCTCATTGTGATTTACTCAATATGTTATCATACTATTAGGAATAACTAAAATATATATTATGCACATAAAATATTAATCAAAAATTCATAATTACTTTTTATCTGATGTTCCACGGTCCCGATCTCTTGACCGATTTCCATTATCATTACTGTACAGAGAGCTACGTTCCGATGGTGATGTATCAGGAATTGCTTCATGTCCATAGTAAGATGTTGAATTACTTAAACTAGCCGAAGATGCCGATGCAACCAAACCCGAAATTCCATCCTTGAGTCCTTTACGACTCAACTCCGTCACCTTTATAAAGTAAGAATAGTAAAATTGACAAATTTGGATAGATAAACATAGACATATATCATATCATTGAATACATTATACATATAATCTGTACAGAATATAGAATATAGAAGAGTAGAAAAAAATGATATCACAATGAATGTATAATATTTATATGATGCACTATGCAAACACATATTATATAATAAATTATCTATATTTTATGTGTATGTTATAAAAACGCATCAACTACATAGGTAAACGAATAAATTTGATATTATGTATATATATACTAATATACACATAACTTGTTTAATCTTCATTTTAAAAAACACGTACATAAATATTTACATTATACGATAAAAAATAATTATTACAAAGTTTTAACAGAAAAGAAAAAAGGAAGGAAGATATTTAATCTTAGCAAAATAATTATTTTTTTTTAATTATAAACATCCCAAATGGTTAAAATTGAGTCTTTTGAAGCTGTCACAAGAAAATATAATATTTTAGAACTAGTTTTTTGAAAACTAAAGTAATTCATTGCTGTTAAACTATCACTATGAAAACTCAAGACTGCTAATGGAGTCATTGAAGGGAAAGCAAATAGTCTTATTCGTTTATCTGAGCCTCCTGTAGCAACAATTTGACCATCTGGTCTAAATTTGATATATACAGTTCCTGAATTAGTAATTTTCACAGTCTTTTGAAATTCTAAACAACTATGTTCAGATGAAATAGAAGAACAAGGAGTATTATTATCACTAAAGAGATCAAGTTTTAATAAATGAAGATTAGAATGAGAAGTCCCAACAAGTATACAATGAGACGATGATTCATAATCACCACAAAATGAAACTTCTATATCATCAGTATTTGAACACTTTTTCTGTACTTCTTTAACATTATGAGAACCTAGTTTATATTTTGCAATCACTGTAGAATTTAACAAATCATTTTCTGATTTAATTACATTTACATATCCATCTTCAGTTCCAATAATTATAACAACTAAACTTTTAATTTCAGAGTCACTTGTTTGTAATGATGGTACTAATATTTCAACTACTTTTGTAAATGTGATGGATCCACATTGTTCTATAGTTTTTAATTGTTGAAAGTTTGATGTGAGGATTTTAAATTCATTTTTATCTGTAGGATAAACGATTTTGATTGGATATGGAAAGTGTTGAATTATTTCTGGTTGACAAAAACCACGATGAGTTTCAAGTGATGTTATTGTAGTGGTTTTTTTGATTGAATTCAAATCAAGATGTAAATTTGTACTAGTTGAAGAAGACACAAAATTGAAACGATGTAAACCATCAATACGTGAATGACAAAATAAAACAAGTATTGAATCTTCTAAAGTTCGTTCTTCACTATTACTACTTTTGCTGCTGCTACAACCACTTTCATCACGATAATCCAATTCAATGGAAGCCCAAGAACAATTTTTCAGTTTTGTTTCTTCTTTTATAATGATTCGTCGACTCATAAAATCCCATACTTGAAGACATCCATCCACTGATATACTTCCCATCAAAAAAGTTTTATTAAGAGTAACATTAACAGCTGTAGTTTCTTCAACAAGTTTTAAATTTTGAAGTTTTGAGATGACTTGATTATTGATATTAAAAAAATGGGAGACTGCTCCGGCTTTGGATGTCAGCGTAAATTTAGGTTTTGGTGGTGCTGGTGGATTTTTGAATTCTAATCTCTGTACATATATATATACAATATTATCAACTGTATATAATAATAATATATATACAAACCTATAGAACATTTTTTATTCTAATATAGTAGTAAAATTCAGTATAATTCATACATATACATGTACCTAATAATCATAATTATCGGGCCTACAATTTATTTTCTTATAATTTTTTTAAATGATGATAACCGTACCATTTATTTAGTTTTAATATGTACACTGAATCCTATACCTACCTATACATACTAGTACATATATTATGTATGTATAAAAACTACAAAATACATGCTTATAGAATATAAAATACTATAATACGTAATACGATGAATACTAAACTCTATATGTTTTTATATTATGTTATTTATAAAATTTTTAAAAATTCATTTTTACCTTTTCCGTAACAGTTCCTCCAATTTCTACTGCTTTTTGGGATGCTATTCCACCTAATTTAACTGCATTCTCACTAGCCTTTGAAGCAACTTTAGCTGTAAAATAGACAATAATATAAAAAACCAATATTACATTTGATAAAAAAGAGAAGATTCTTCTTTCCAATTTTTAATTTTTAAATTTAAAACGTTGGTCACCTGCTGCTAAAGAAAACATATTCCATCCCTGTGTAAGAGATGATACAGCAGTATCCAGTAAATCATTGTTTGATGCTCTGGTTGGTGTGTCCATTGTGTAACCGAACCCTTAAAATATAAAAATTGAAGGAACGTGGTATCATTAGTACAAAGGCAAAAGAATTTACATAAAAACAATGAAACAAGGTATTTTATATTCATTTAAAGATAAAATAAAACTACTAATTCAAACCATGTAAATACATAGTTTCTTCTCTCTTACCTTGATATCTTCCACCTTCAGCAGGTGTAAGATCAACAGATCTTGAAGAATTTTCCAGTTTTTTTCTATCTGCATAACTTAAAGCAGCAGTAGCTGGTCCGTTTTGATACGAATTTCCACCTCCTCCACCACCACCACCACCGCTAGAGTAATCATCATTTTGATAACCACCCGAATATGATTCACTGCCATAATTATTATTTTTTGGAAATACAGGAGTTGAGGAACTGGTAGGGAATCCACGTTTTGCTCCATTATTATTATTATTACTATTACTACTACTACTACTCAATGATGTTGAATTATTATGTCTTGAAGAATTTCCTTGTGGTTTTGTTTCATTTAATTTACTCCTACTACTTGAGCTTGGGACTTTTTGACGAGTTTTGGCTT
>JABASP010001442.1:0-29457 GCA_019776565.1 Sminthurinus signatus | reverse complement strand
ATGAGGATGATTTTTTTCAACGTAAATCTAGTAGTGATAGTGATAGTGATGAGCCTTCATTCAAAAGGAAATCTTTTAATAGTGTAGATAATCGTATGTCAAATACTAATCAAAAGCCTTTTAATAATCCAAACGCTTCAAATTATTTACAACCATTCACTGCAATGGATGCTCAATCCATATCTGTATCATCATCATCATCAACTTTTCCTGTAATATCACAAGAAACAGTTAGAACAACTCCTCCTCCTCCCGTACAAGAAACTCCTGAATTATCTGTTGTTGAACAGAAAATGCGTAGTTATCAAGAAAAACGAAGTAAAAATTTTAATATTTGGTCAGAAGTATTATTGGAAGAACAACAACAAGCTGCATTAGAGAAACTTGAAGGAGTTGATGTGAATAATACTGCTACTATTGTTGAAAGAGGACCAGAAAGTTACACCTATAAGCCTGTTATTGTTAATAGAAAACGGAAAAGAAATACTATAAGAAATGATAAAAAGAGTAATGTTACTAAGGATGAAGATCAAGAGTCTGATATTAGTAGTGCTGGACTGAGTGATGATGACTTGCACTATATTCGAGAATGTACTTCATCGAGTTCATCTGGAAATAATACACCCACTCATTCTTTACATTCTAAAGCTGAAAAAGATAATTCGTCTAAAAATCATGTAATATAAATCATATCATATTATATTATGTATTATGTACATTTAACAAGGAATATTTTGATTTTAAGTGTAAATTTATAAGTATAAACTAAATCATGTGTTTTACTGTTAATATTGTTATAAGTAAATTATACTACCTTAATTATATTGTAATAAGTAATAATAATTATTATATTCTTGTTTTATTTACAGATTTCAATCTCGCAACTTAAGAGGGCTATTGCTAAACTACGAGGAAGAAGACTATCATATTTTATGGCCCAAAAACTTGAAGAACCTAAACACCAACTAATTGGTGAGTTTATAAGTACAATGTTTTTGGTTATTTTATTTTTTTTACTTTCATAACTAATAACTGAAATTATTATTATTACACTGTTTTTGTTTCTCAAGTATTATTTGTGTTTTAATGTATTTTTGTTTTGGTAGTTCGGGCCTGTGAAATTCTTGGAAAGAAGTATTGTATGCATATGTTTATCAAAACTATGAAAATTGAAAACAAAGGTGGACTACTTATTAAGGTAATAATTATTATCATTGTAATTATGGTTGTTAGAATGTAAATGGATAAAAATTTAAAACAATAATAATAAAATTTAGAAAACATTCTAAAAACCATAAATAATTCTTTATTTTGATTTTTTTTTTGTAGAGTGGAACTCGAAGAAGAACGCCAGGGGGTATTTTTTTCTATATGATTCGAAATGATAAAAAATATCCACAAGAAAAAATAGAATTAATTTTTGAAGTAGACAAACAAATTCAACAAAAAGATAAGAAAAAAAGACGTACTGTAAGAATGCGTCAACAAAAGGACAGGTTGGCACGTCTTCAAGATAGACAAGTTAGATTTCAAGGTACCTACTCTGGAATCTGATAAAAATGTACTGATTTGATATGTTTGTTTAAAAAAGACAGGCTATAAAAATATAAATGATGAAATTAAAATTTTTCAACAATAATAATTATTATTGTCCTAAAATTTACTAAACTATTAACATACTAGTACCATAATGTTATATATTATATTATTAAAAACAATAGTTGCTCTATCTCTCTCTTTTTCTAAAAAACTTTTTTGTATTGTTCTTGACATTTTTATTTAGATAATTCCACAACAGCAGAAGGAGGAACCAAAATGGATTCACAAGGTGATGAGCATTTTAATGAATCAAAACAAAGAATGGAGGAAGATGGGGAAGTTTCATCTCAATCGTCTGATTCTGAATATTATTCTGATGATTCATCAGATTATGCAGAAGAGTCAAATAAACCATACGACAGTAGTATCGTGACGATGGATGACGAAGATGTTCTAGACGTTACAGTTCCTATAAATGATATAGATGATTTGTAAATTATTTCTTTTTCTTTTTTTAAATGTTTAGAGTGTATACATGTGCGAGTATGTTTGTTTCTTTTAAATATTTAATGATTTGAAACTTGCATACAAGCACTTTTTTAAAAAAGCTACTTTTTCAGTATAGTTAAAATGATTTTCCTTTTTAAGATTTTATAAACCTTTCTTCTGAGATCTTTTATTATAATTAACAGGGAACTATTATATTGCATATTGCATCACATATCATGTATAACATGTATATCTCCTATATTTTGTTTGTTTAAATTTCTATTCTATTTTTAGTGTGCATACAGTACACACATGCTGTGTACACTGTACACCATCATTCTGAATAATGGATAGCTATAATTAGGATATATTGTCACTAATGATTGTGTTAAAATATTTGAAAATAAATAATGGTGATAAAAAAACCAAAAATGTATTCTTTTCATAGTTAAATGGAGTAAAGTTAATATAAATAAATAATGCAGAAAAACCAAAAAACATTTTCAAGTTACAGAAATCTTCTTTTTTTTTTATTCATCTGTTTATAGTATGTTTTATTAGAAAATTAAAGTAGTTCCTCAACCGATTCTTGTCTACTTTGGAATGTATAAGGAAATGCTCATTTTTATTCTTATAATAATTGTATCTTTTGCGTATGAATTTCTA
This sequence comes from Sminthurinus signatus, assembly GCA_019776565.1. NCBI lineage: Eukaryota > Metazoa > Arthropoda > Collembola > Symphypleona > Katiannidae > Sminthurinus > Sminthurinus signatus. Next base: position 26,763 of record JABASP010001442.1, on the reverse strand, counting down.
TCATTTGAATTGTTTAACAATATTAAACCTTATTGTGAGTTTTTTCGTTTTACAACTTTACCAACATATATGTTCTAGTTCATTAATACATATAATTTCCTTTTTTTTCTGTTTGTAAAATCAGTTGAAAACATTAATAATATCATATATTATATATATATATCTATGTAGCAAATACATTTTACTGATGTTGTTGATTCCCTATTAAAATGTACCTGTACAATTTAGATTTTATTGGATAACAACAAGGCGAAAACATGTCATATATATGCGCAACATTACGTTAGCTCTTTCTTTTATGCATGGTGTATATGTTTTTTTTCTTCTCATTCTCATGTACTTAAAACTAAACGGTTCACATATAATAATAATAATAATAATATATATTATGTAGTTCATCAGCATCATCATCATGATAATTTGTACAATAAAATTTGAAATTTGATAACAGTAATATAACAGTAATTTTACATTCACAAAGCAAAAAACCAATCAGAACAAAAACAGGTACAGTAATAACAATGAATTACATTTTATAATATTACATAATACTTATATTATATATATTATATAGCACTATTTTGCATCCGGTTCCTTTTTTTTTCTTTTTTCTTGTCCTCTTAAAGTTGTGCATATTATAATTTATATCTCATATAAAGAAAATGCACTTTTGTTATATTAAAAACAACAATCATGATGTAATAAATATATATACATGATATTTTTACATACATGTATCACTCACAGTCTTATCTAAGAATATTTTACTTATCAATACAAAGTACTATTGTGTATTGTGTAACAAAGTTTTTCATATTGTTTATTGTTACTAAAAACTTTTACATATTGTTTATTGTTACTAAAAACTTTTACATGTTATATGAAAAATGAATACCAGTTACAAAAAACGCTTGACTTTTTTCAATATTATGCTTCCATAATGATATTATATTCTTACGTATATATCTATATATTTACTTAGTAGATATGAAATGCACAAATATTTTTTGAGGCACAAAATGGGTATATATAACATATCCTACAACTAAACAAAAAATGTAGTTTATAATATATGTAACATAAAATATGATGAGATAAATAAACATGAAATGGAAGAGGAAAGGCTATTATATAACTGTATAATATATTATAATATAACATCACTATATATGCACTTTGGGACAAAGAACAATAATATAATATAATTAGTTTCAATATATATGCTAAAGACACACTCTCACTGTACACAGAAATAAATAAATAAATAAATAATATATGTATGAGGTATGTTCAATAAACAAGAATACATAGCAAATTTCTATCGAATAATAATAATAAAATAATAATGAAGTGTAAAAAAATACTGGTGGTGTGTGTATTGGGTATAATAATAATAATATGAAAGTCGGTCACATTTTCCATAGTTTTAGTGTTATATTGGTATACATGCACAATATATATAATTGCATGTACATATAAATCAATATAAATATAATAGTGGCTGAATTAAAAAAGGGTATTATATAGTGATGATAATGGTATGTTTGGTCAAAATAACAGTTCATATTACAAAGAACAAGCGAATGAAAAACAAAAGTTAAATATTATATATATAATATAGTTGTCTTAAATTATACAGCTAATTTTGTTTTTGCTCCATGTACAGAATTCTAATAAAATAATAATATTATTGATGTATAGTTTTTTTTTTCATTTGAGATATTTTATGTTGCTAAAAAAACAAAAACTGAGTGGAAAAAATAAGGAAAATGTGTATATATTATAGGTGTACTAATATATATGTCTTATAGCATCAAAAATATTTTTTGCAACATGTTTTTGAAACTGAAAATTCATGACATAACTGAACGGAAAATATCACAAACGTACGGAATCCTGGTAATGTTTTGGGTCTTGTTGATCTCCTTTTGGATTTGGATTGACCATAGTAATACGAGGACTTTTAGATACTAAGCTCGACGGAATCGTTGGATTTGTTGTTGCTCCAAAACTCGTGACACTCGAAACGAGACTTGCTACTGTAGACCCAGCACCGGTATGATTGTTATTGCTCTTCACCTATGTTTCGTCACATCATCATATATCAACAACAACATTTACATATTTGTAGATGGCTGTTTTTAATGGTATCCATAAGACAGAGAGAAAGAGTAGTAGTAGTAGTATTACAGTAAGAAGTAGAAGAATAGAAAGTTCAAGAAAAAGAGAAAGCACGAAAGTGAGAGAGAAATACAGAGAGAGAGAGAGAGAAAGCCGAGAGAATAATGAGTCAAATCCGAGCAAGAGTAGATAAATCAAAATCAAAATACCAAAATTAATAATAATAATAATAGTTATTAATTATTATTATTATCATTAGTAAATACCAGCAAAATTACATCTACATTACATGCACAAATATTTACTTTGTAAACAAAATACTAATTACTACTAATAGAAGAAAGTTTAAGAGCAAATTTATTTCTCATCATACCTTTCGCATTATCTTGCCACTAGTAATAAGAGGTCCAAAGCCTTCTTGATGGGCAAATGCGTAACTTGATCGAAGACTTCGACGACCTAAAAAAAAATAAACCAAAATCCAAAATATTATTATTACACATAACATTTTTTTCTTTTTATAATAGATTTATATCTGAAAATCATTTAGAGCTTTGAATACAAATTTTGAATAACATCTTTACTTCTTCTTGCACTAGGAGTCCGAAAAGCTTTATCTCCTGATTGTCTAGTTCTATAAAAAAAAAAAATTAAATGGGAGAAAAATCAGAATACTTGTTTTAAAAAATTGAAGGTTTTCATTCCTTAAAAATAAGTTTTTATACGCTATGTATTGTAATGAATTGTGACTTATTTTTGAGCAAAATAGAATAAAAAATTAATGTTCATCATTAATCATTAATTTGTAGAAAGAATGACGTACTTGGCAGAACTAACGCGTTGCTTTAAGCGAACACGATCGGACAATCTGAAATGATTTAAATACAGAAATATTTTTAGAATGAAACCCATGTTTGAACTGTATTCTTATACATACTGAACTCTAAATGTTTTAGTTTGGTCTTTGAACAATAATAATTGCATTATAAAGATTAATAAAAAAAACACTTACGTTGGATGAACCTGTTAATTAATAAATATACAAAGGGAAAACAGAAATATATTATTTTATCGATATTTTTGTCGTATGTATAATCAAGATAAAATAACGCTTATATAAAGTATTATGCATAATAATAATCTTTTTGTTTTACTAACGTCATGGAAGTAGAAACGCCATGCTAGGACCGGAATAATTAATATCATCACTGTAAGGACTAGGGTGAACCAAAAGGAGGCTTCTTGTAACGCCTATATAGTGTAAAAAAAATGTACACATTAATTAAAGTATTTTACTTTTGTGAATTGATTCTTGATGGTGATTTTATTTCTTGATAAGTTTTAAAATAACATACAATGATGATTTATTTTTACCTTTGTCAGTGAACCCAAATATTTCCCCTGAATAGCAAAATTGTATAAATAGTGGAGGATGAAAAAGAATAATAATGAACCCCAAATTGTAACATGGTTAAATACGGTCCAGTATGAAGTGTCCAAAGCGACTTGCGCTACAAAATGAATAAAATCATTCATAGTATTAAATAAAGATAATGTAACACATTTTACGAAATAATTGATACTAGAATATATAATATGAACTATTCTGTACTTAAAATTAACATATATATATATATATATATATATAAAATACCTGTAACAACAACGACTAGAATAGTAGACACCACACTCCCGAAAAGCATATGATCAGATATTCCCTGACCATCTGCCGTAATTGCATGATTGTAAGTACCATATGGTACAATAAAAAGAACACAAGATGTGACAAATCCATGTAGAGCAGACTTAAAAAATTCTTTCTTATTAAATAATAGATTCTTATGCCCGGGCGTATACAATTTGGGATATGCGGTTGAAAATTTATCATTGCAGTCTTGATCAAATACGCCAATGGACAAAACAGGTAAAGAAGTGTAAAATAGATTATAAACAGATATAAACATGGGATCGAAGACAGTCTAAAGGGAACAAAAAAGATAATCACCACCATTAAATAAAAACACATTCAAAAATTAATATAGAATTACAATTATATTGCATGAAATGAAATATCAAGAAAATGACATTTCTTTTCTTTCTTTCTGTTAAAATATATTTCAAAAACTTACTTGAGCACTGAATCCGCAAAAAAATGCATACCAGAAATGGGATAATGTGAAAGCGAAATTTTTGTAGAAAAAGTAACGAAGAAATTTAGCCCTATAAAAATATGAAATTCAAAATGAGAGCTTAATTAAATCCAGTAGGGATCCTCCCGATTTACAGAATATAAATTATTAAACATTGTAATCATGCTAATAAAATAAAGGACATTATATTATAGTTTTTTTTTGAAAATTCAAAAAATATTACATACATTCTATAGTAACTCCATCGTCCATGAACTATACGAATTTTAAAGGATTTTCAATTAGCATCAGATATATGGGATAATTGAAATGGTATAAAATATTAATAATAATATATTTGTGTAACACTACCACATAGTTTGATTTATATTTAATGGATTTGATTAGAAAAATTAACGTACCTAAAAGTAATCTCTCTAAATATTGGAATTGTGCTATGGAATAATCTGATGCAAGAACTGCTTGTAGCCCTTCTTGACCACTAAAAAACAAAACAAAGTAGACGAAACATTGATCAAGATTTGTTGACATGACATGATTTTGACTATAAAATATAAAAATATGACGATATAGGTAAAATGTGAATAGTCATACTGAATTGAATCATATATACTATGAACCAAATTCTAGTTTGCTTTATTTATATTTTAAAATGGAACAATACCTTATTCCAACACCAATATGGGCCGTTTTGATCATAGACACGTCATTGGCGCCATCACCTATTGCAAGTGTTACAGCTTTTTTGTACTTTTTTACTAATTCAACAACTAGTGCTTTTTGAAGAGGCGTTACGCGACAACAGATCACAGCTTTACCTATAGATAAAGAACAATAATAATAATAAATCTTCATTTAAACAGAAAAAAATAATTATGAGAAATTACTAATAAGTGTAAGTAAATAAGGTATGGTGATAAATGTAAGGTACATAAAAAATAATAATACTCACACTGGGAGGCAAGTTCTAAATAAAGATGTTCTAGTTGTGGCGTAAGAGCATGAACTAATGAGTGTCCATTAATAATGACAGCATAACCTCCATTTCCCTCATGATCATGAGAACTATCTCCATCCCCTGGATGGTAACCAGGTCCATACTCAGATTCACTAAATGTCACCATAGACATATCTCCTATTCTTTGATTTTCTAATGGAGCGCATGACCCTTTTTGAAGCGCATCCAAATATTTAAGGAGTTGAGTTTTTACCTAAAATATACAATATATATAATACTTATTACTTATTACATAGAAATATATATTTGTTTTGATCATTACGAAATAAATCATTTCTCAACTATGATACAAGTTTATAAGTAAGCCACCAAAACAGAATAGTTAAAACTTACATCCTCAAATGACGAAGCATCTACTATAAATATATCATTCATTTCATCAGTTAAAAGTTGACAAGAATAGCCAATATTTATTGCGGTTTCTGTAATACAAAAAGAAAACATAAGAATTATACTAATTATTTATGGTATGATAGATAAACTAGATAAACTGGATAAAATTTTAACTTGACTTTTTACCTTGTTTATCTCCAGTGAGAACCCAAACCTAACAAAAACAATAAGTGAAAACAAAAGTTTAAAACATGCTTACAAGTATAAAATATATATAATGATGAAATACGAAATAAATATATAACAATATATAATATTAAAACCCAAACCTTGATTCCTGCAAGCATTAGGTTTGCTATTGTTGAAGGGACGCCATCTTGTAATTTATCTTCTATGGCTGTTGCTCCAACTAATGTCATATCTCGTTCAATTTCTTCATAAATTGCATCTAATTTATCATCTCGATTATTTAGGGACGATGCAGCTTCATGATGACGTCTTTTCCAGTCATTAAAATATTCTGGAGTTAAAACTGTAATAGAATGACCAATAAAACATATAAATTATTATTCATCATAGATTTGAAATATTTCATGAAATATTCAAAATATAGAATACAACAGTTTATTATCGTTATCATTTAAATTATTTACCTTTGACTGCTAGAACAAGAGTTCTATAGAGTAAAAAAACAGAAACGAAATACAACATATTATATTTTAGTTTGTATGCATGTATCTACTATCTACATGCGTACAAAATATCTACGAATATAATAATATAGTAAAATAAATTCTGACGTACCGTAATCCTTCGCCAGCAAATTTCTGGAAAATAATTGTAAATTAATAAATTAAAATCTTAGTTACGACTTGCATAATGATTAATCTATGATATAGTGATAAATTCCTGATAGATGCAATTACTAGAAGCATTTTATTTAACTATTATTTTTATGTTTGAACCGTCTTACATTTAAGTGCTCTTGTGTCTTTGCTTTTATATCGTGCTGACCAACTTCAAGCCTTTCCTATTATTACCAAAAATATAGAAAAAAAAAACATTGTTAGTACCATTACAAACCCTCTGACTTATGACTTGACTTTAAAGAAATCCATTATCAAACATAATAATATAAACAACATTTTGGTATACTTACATAAATTATGGAATCTGCTCCTTTACAAAGGAGTAAAATTTTGCCTTCTCTTTGAACAACCACTGACATCCGTTTTCTCACATTGTTAAAATCCAAGATACATAGTAAATCATATGCTTCTTCTTGCCCTACAACGGATATCGTTATAGAATCTGGAGATCGCTCTTTAAAAACGAATCCAAAATTTCGTGCTATAAAACGTACAAACAAAAACATTTATAATTAGTACATTGCTCATTTCAATTCTTTATTTCGACACTATAACTTCAAGTAGTAAAAGTACTAACAAGTGTAAGTGCTGAATGAAGCATAATGAAAACGTTTTACCTGCAGACACTAATGCACTCTCATCTGGACTTTGAGCCATAAAAATTAATTCATTTCCTGAAAAAATTTAATGAAAGCTGTTTATATTATGTACATTAATGAATATTTTTATGTATTATACATAACGTTAACAAGGTCACCATTTTAAATAACATGTTTGTAAATCATTTTACCTGGTCTCTCTTCAGATAGAACAGTATGACAAAGAGCTAAATGTCTAAAAAACATATGGACATCCCGATCACCATTTTTTACAGCATCCAGTAGTGCACGGTCAAAGAATTTAAACTATAAAAACAAACCCAAAAAAGTGGACATTAACACAAGATTTTTTTTATATGTGCTTTTAACTCTATATAGTTATTTGAAATTTGAAGGCTACAAATACCAACAAAGTTATAAAAAGACCAAATAACTTGACTAATTTCTTTGTAAAACGTACCTTTGTTTCGTAATATGGATTTTGCGAAAAGTCAATCGGAGCAACGTTCTGTAAATACAACATTATACATAATATAAAACCTTCATATTTTGTAACATAATATGCAACTCTCACTGAGCAATTCTATTTTGATACATGCAAAATCACAACAAAGCACAAAATAATATACTTTAAAAAAAATTATGTGTATTATTTTATGCATAATGTATCATATTTTTACACAATCAATTTCTTTTCTGTTGTAAATCTACAACCCAAAAACCCATTGTTAATAATTGATAGGCATTTTCAAAGTAATTACTTTTTGAACCTTTTAAATTAATAGCATTTTAACTACTTCATATTATTATAAATGTAAAGAATAAAAAAATAAAAAAAATGATGTAATGAATGTGTATCATGGATCATGGTGTATAATATTTACACTTTGACGATTAATGTATTAAAAAACTACGTTCAACTGAAAAATACAATTACTGTGCAAATGCTACTGAATAATACAGTGCGAATTAACAAAAATAGGCAAAAAAGCATAAAAGGAGAAGAAACTTTTGAATATGTCATAACTTTCACCATAGTATACAATGAATTTAAACACATCCTGTGTTACAAAATTCCATATTACAATTGCTTCTACTGCATTATAAAATATATATATATACATGTATATTAAAGACACTACTGATCCTTAATTATACTATGCCTAAACCAATACGCGCTAGAATCATAATCCATAATACATACTTTATTACATTATTATACTTAAAATATTCAAATACAGCAATTATTTCTCTAAAAAAAATCATGATAGATATTAACAAAACTATTATCCTGACTAAAAAAAGAGATTGTGTGTATATATAGAAAATGAAAAATACCTGTCAATATATACTACCATTAAACATCTAAAGTGGTATATATGTACAAGAAATAAACTAGAAGGAAAAATTATGCCTGTTCTACTGAAGGGTTACCATATATTTTATAGCCTTTTCTAAAATTTATTGAACTTTCAAATAATCAAAAGTTCCTAAAGAGAGAGAGAGAAAAGATGTGACCAAAATATTTTTAATCTATTCACAAGGTAAACTCAATGATGTAGTGTATTTTACAGAGAGAAGGAGAGAGAGAGAGAGAGAGAGAGAAGAAAAACCATGAATAGAATTGAAACCAATTTTTTGGGGTGTTTTATAGACAAGGGAAAACGTTTTGAGAGAAAAATAGTAAAACGAGAAATGACTACAAGGAATTTCATTATGAAACATATCAACCATCATCATCATCAATCACGTTCTCATACATTTTTTTCGATAGTCACAAGTGGAATATTGTTGGGTTGTTGTTGTTGTAAAAGTTCACAAATCTCAGGACTTGTAGCACGATCCGTTCCACATAATAAAGTTTGTTTCTTTCCATTGTTAAGAAAAACTCCTTCTTCTTCTGTTGATAGCTCTTCGATATTTCCACCTTCATCAATTGTCTTCCAAGATTAGATTTTTGTCAAATCAAACCCAAAACGCCCCGAAATAGTCAAATATAATTGAAAAAAACCAAAACAACCAAAAATTAATAAAGAATCATGCTTATAGTCATCATTCCCAAAATAAATAAAAAAAATAAAAAAGGGAAGACTTGCGTAGGAAAATCATAAAATCATAAATTATTTAAGGAAAATTGATAGAAATGTCAAGGAAAAAATAGCTATTTATATAGAGAAAAGGGATAGCGTCGTCCAAATTATTTTATTATAGTATATGCCACGAAAACAGAAAAGTAATAATAAAACAAAAAATGGGGATTCTTCTGTTGCCTATAAACTATTCACGCTAAAATATAAAACATGACTACAATATAATTATATATAGATAGACCAACTAAATTTTAGACTCAACTCATTAGTAGTCATACAAATATATAAATATTATACTGCAACAAATGCGTGTAAATTATTCATTTATGCAGTACAAAATACATTGCGTTAGATAAGTAGTATTAAAATATGGTCTGTAACAACACTAACAAAAGGAAATATACACAAAAGATTAAGAGCCTTGTTATATGTTTGTGTTACATGTTACATGACAGTTATCCAATTACAGTACTTGAGTAAATTTAACATATTTTAAGCACACTTGTTTTGACAATATGATTACAAAAATTAAACGTTATATTATAAAGCCAATATCATATGTTTCATCTGAATTTTATAAAAACACAGGATGCAAATAAAATATATAATGCGTATAGTTTTTCAATTTGATCACATAAATAATATTGTAAAGGAAAGAAAAAGGCACGAGCTTACAGTGTCACGCATTCAAACTTAAATATATAAATATATTATATATATCACGTAGTACTGATATATATATTATGTTGTGTATCAAGAGCAGCAACGAAGAAAGCAATAAAATAGAGCGGGAGAAAGAATTTTTCTACATACCTCTAGATGTTCCAAAACTTCACCCGTCTGCGGATCTAAGACTTCTCCATACGATTTTCCAGCTATAGTACACTTATTGAATGCCATTATATTCTGAAATGAGAGAGATGAGAATTCCTTTTATTTATATATGTACATTTACATTCCACCACATAATATACACTCTTCCATGTTATACAAAAGTCAGTCCTGTACTTCAATATATGGAGCTTGGAATTTATTTATTTATTGTGAATTTCCTTAAGACTATAGTAATGTCAAATTTTAACCGAAATTTTTATTCATTTTTTCTGATCGGTCCATATTCTATTAAAGAAAGCTAGATTTAAAATATCTTTAAAATTTACTTACTTGAGTTAATGTCCCTGTTTTATCAGAGAATATATATTCTGCAAGGTAAACAATTAAAAACGTTACATGTTAACATACAGTTTATTTATACAAATATACACGTTTATATAATAACAAACGAACAAATCAACCTTCCTATAAGTAAACATTTGCGTTTTTGTTGTTTTAATATTTTACCTATTTGTCCTAGTTCCTCATTTAATGTAGTTGTTCTTGCTTTGGCTGGAGTATCTGAAGGTTCGTGGTACATTTTTAAATCCCAATTTATTAAAAAACTTTGTAGTAATCGGATAACTTCAACACTGGAAAGAATAACAAAACAACATCATATTATTACATGTACAAATAAATACACTACTTTCTTTGTTAATGCACTTAAAAATGGCATACATATTTTATTAATTATAATACTCACCTGACATAAAGTGAAATCGGAACGACTGTATTCAAAATAATTGCGTATGAAAAAAATACAAGGAGAGATATGATAACTGCTCCTTCTACAGGTTCCTTAGGTATTAGTGAGTCCCAGGGTAAAAACTGGACAAAATATCGCCCAATCATGGTTTCCCAAACTGCACATGCAATTGTGCAAAAAAGGCACATTGACAGCAAGAAAAACACAATCTGTTTGGAATGCAAAAAAAAAACATTCAATTACTTGCAAGATAATTTCATTGTCTAGTACGTAAGTTTATATATGTATCTGTACTGGAAAGTACGCTTTTATGTTTTTGAACTTAAATTTAGCTCATAAATGTAAACTACAAAAAGTAACCATGTATGTGTGATTAAACAAAAAATAGAAATAAAATACATTTCACATTATATGTTTTAACTTACTCCTAGAATAATAAAATTGAGCAAGCGATCAATACTCGTTCTCTTGAATTTCGTCTTTCCTGAATTTTGCATCAATTTTGTATCTCGACCAGCGAACAAAACAACACCATAGCACCATTGTGTATTCCTGTTTTTATAAAAAAAATTAGAACAAATAGTATTATTATTATTTTGTTTCTGTATAATATGTATATATATAGCATGAACCATAACACACGTGTATAGATTTATCATCTTATATTATGGTAACATAACATAAAGAACTAAAAAGGAATAATGAATATTAAGATTTATAAAACTATGTCTACGTTATGCGTTATCAAAATTGATAAGTAAAAGATATTTACCGAAGAATACACCCTCGTAGAAGAACTTTGTCATTATCAAGCGGATACCTAAAACAATAAATATATAACATTTATATACATATTTTTTCATTTAGGCATTTGGACAGTAAAAAAATCATTGACAGAATAAAGAGCTATCATTAACATAGGAAATATACATAAATACGAAATCTGATAGGATGTTGTGTGGAAATAAAAGTTGAAGAACGAATAATAGAATTTTAATTTACGTACGTTTTCCCCTTCCATGTGAGAATTCCTTCAAACTTATTGAGTTGGTTATTAGGAGGCTCGCATATAATGTCCCCATTAAACGAGCCTGCAAACACACAATAACATGCATACAAATTACTAAAAACGGTATACTTTTGAAAAAAAAAAAATGCGTACATTTATAATAATATTATAGTACTAAACTAGACACTATGTGCTATCGCTTGACGTCTATATATAAGATAATAATATATAAGAGAAAAAAAGTTGTGCGATCCAACAAGTCACACCCTCAAATTTCCTACATATATATGATTCGAGGATCTTCTTCTTTGGATGGAATTTATACAGATATTCTCTTTAAAAAAAAATTACAGCTAAATAATTGGAGCCTTGCTATTTATATATTGTCGAAACCTCTTACAGCTGTCTTTCACTCAATTACGAGTCTATGCGCTGTATATTGATCTATTCTACTTTTTATTTTATTTTTATACCATCATATAACTCAAATATACATTAGAAAATCATAACAAACCCAATTTCTCGGCCTCCTCTCCCATACTTGCTGTTTCTTGAAGACATTGTCGACATTTTAGATTCGTCTCTCTAAAATAATATTTAATGAAGATTAATGTATTGATTTGGAATTATCATTCATTCTATTATAAAGTAATCTATAAAACATGTGCTGATTTGAAGCTGTTTTATCGAGAAGTTATACTTACCCATCTAATTCTGCAGTTTCTATAAAAGTTAAACCATTGGGTTCACTCGAAGAAATAAGGAGCACATCTATAACAAAAACAAACAATATGTTGGATAATGTACCGAAAAAAACTAATGCAACATTAAGATTAATTTTGAAAATTTAAGCTAAAAGAAAGTATTAAATATCAAATATTATTCAAATTTTTGTAAAGAAAGAACTTATACCTGCAGCCACAAATTGATCATTTTCCATTCGTATAACATCACCAACTTGCACCTGTTATTCAAAATCGAAATCAAAATCAAATTCTTTTCTTTCATAAGTCTATCAACAGAATATGTAAATGAAATATTGAACACCACCATCATCACAATGAGAAGCTTATACTCATTGTTCTACTGTTTTTGACATACACCATATCATGAAAGCATTCAACAAAAGTGTGCATTCCCAACGTATTGTCTGCTATTGACATTTCAAATTTTAAATGTCAACTAGAAGCACTCGGAAATTGCTGCAGAAAATCTACATAAAATCTAGGTCACCTACAAGGTATATGTCATCCTATCTGCATGACAAATCACATTGATAAAATCGAGAATTGTGAAGAGGGAATGATTTTTTTTAAGTATATATATGCATTATGCATATAATATAGAATATAGAGCATACATTATATGCAACTTATACATAAATTTTAATGCATTCTTTCAAGTATTTATTGTATTTACATGTTAATGGTCAAGTTTTAACGTATGTCATATGTAATAGATGAGAGATTTATGAAATTCATTTGAATATAAAATATAAATTAAAGTTTTACCTTAAACCATCGTTCTTCTTGTAGTATTCCATTTCTAAGGACTAATGATCTTCTATTATTTACTTGTGAGTCACTTCTGTGTCTTTGCTAAAAAAATTAAAAGACAAAAAATATAAAAATAAATAAATAAATAATAGATTCAAATTTTCAATAGTTATTAAGATTGAAACAATTCTATAGGTTATGAAAAGAAAACGTGGATAAAACATCATATGACATAAGTACGACCACGATAAATATATTATACAAATTTAATATTAAGAACAATCAAATATAAGTCAAATACTTACAAAATCATCATAGGCATCTTTAACAGCTGTTAAAGCTAACACCAATATTAAGGGCACAGCGGTTGTGAAAGGGGTAAGCGATGAAATCACAGGAATTACCTATTATAATTTATTTATTGTTATTATAAGTTACATGTTGTTTTTTTAAAACGACTATAATAATTATGCCAAAATCAATTCAATCAAATTTTACAATATCAGTACATAATATTATGTATCTAAAACAAATTTTATAATAAAATTATTATAATACCTGAAGTACAAGTAGACATAGAAAATAGAAATTGGCTAGACGTTGAAATTGTTCAAAGAGATTTAATGGCAAAAAAGTCAATACAGTATATTTGGACGTCTTGATTAAGTTATTTGCGTATTTAAATTTAGAATTAAATGCAGGATCATTTGCACGTATCCTACGCTCCGTCTCTGTATTTAAAAGAAAAAACAAATTCAAAGAAATCACAAATTAGTTTTATATTTTACTTCAAAAAAATTATCATGATAATTGATATTGTAATCTGTCAATATGTATATACATGTAGACCTTATACATTTAAAACTAACCTATGACCTGTGACATAGCATAGTAAAATAAAAAATGTGTGCTTCAAATATGAATATTTTGAACCTTGAATTTTCTAATTCAACAATAATTATACCTATGCCAGTGAGCTGGTAGAGTTAGTAAACTAAACTATTTTAGTAGTATTATTACCATACCTTGGATGTTAGGCATAAGAATCGTATTCTCAATGAAAATGACAAATACTAATACACATGTTGAAGAGCCTTTTTTTATGCTGAACCTAAATTATACATTTATCATATTATGTACTCTATAATATATTTACGTTTGCATGTAATAAGCTTAATGGTTATGTTTTTACTAACGTACTTGATTCTGTTTCAGTAAAGTTTGTATAGTATAAATAAGCATATAATGTGTGTTCTATAATGACTACAATTACTTGACGCACTCTGCCATACAAATGTTTTATTTGTTCTTTTCTGTAATTATTATTGTATTTTCAAAAATCTACAATAATTTATTGTACAAGAAAAACATTAAATCCCATGTAGAACCTTTAAACGTATATGCATAAGCAGAAAATTGTAATGTATGCATCAGTTACATGTCATGGATTTTGTACATCCATCTTTTATACACATATTATATACATGATGCATCATTAAATATATATACACTCGTATGTGCTTGATGATACGAAATGAAACTCTGGACTAGTACTTAATACATTATACCTAAATAAAAAAAAAGTACCTGAAGATGTCTGTGCTACTGTTTATCAACATTTTAGAAACAAAGTTAACTTGAGTGCTTACGTATTACACACATAATATAACTCGGGTAAGTGAAATGGAAATAGAGAATGTTAACTTCAACCACACTCAAAATTTAATCTGATACAGTGTATAAACAACAAAAGCATGCCCGTACTTTTACATAGTATAAAAACTCTACAAAATCCATCATACTCAGTTTCATGTGATTCTTTTAAATGCATTTTATACTATAATACACTCAGAATTTGCACAACTCCATCCATAATATGTTTATAGAGATCTTGTTTGAGTATTTTTAATACATATTATTATAATTCCTATACATTATACATGTTACCTATACAATGCATGTTTTACCGTAGCTACATTTAAAGTTTAAATTAGTGACCAGGATAGTAAGTATAGTTACACAGTAAGTTCTTACTTACTCCTTTTCTTCCACATACATGTGTACATAAAAACCTTTTTCGGTTTACATAATATAAATAAAATAAATTCCAATTTGCTGAAAAACTACAAGTATACATTTTATAAGAATTGTAAGTCAAAATTAAAAAAAAAAAGAAGAAAGAAATAAACCCTAAATTAGAAATGTACATAATATGTACCACGTGCTCTATTTATACTGTCCATATATTTTATATATATATATATATTATGCAATTTAAAGAAAAGTATTTTTATTTTTTATCTTCTAATAAATTTAAATGTACCTTCTCCATTATGATCTCTATAAGGTGGTTCTATTCCGAAGACTCCATCAACGAGTCTCCAGTAAATTTTTGCAATAAAACCAAGAATACTGTGAAAACAGGAAGGCAATCTGAGAGTCCAACAATTCCTCCATCTCGACGGTGCTCGATGTTGCCTATTACAACTTGATCGAGATTGACAACCACAACAAAAACAAGTAAAATCGCAACAATTATCTGAAGATCTTTGTTTATTATCTGGTTCACTTCCACTGCCATCCGCCTCAGATAAAGTTTCTTCAACGATTGTATCATTTTTCCGTATTGTTTTTGTATTCCATTTACTACCACTACTAGCACTCGAAGAAGGATCATTATTGACAATTGTAGAGGATGAAGTTGAACGATGATGATGATGATGTTTTTTAGAAGAGGAAGGAGGATGTAGTTCAGAATTACTACTAGAATTAGAATATTTATTTAATGATGATATAACAGCTGATGAAGATCTTGGTGTTATATTTGTAATATAGGGAATACCAGTATGTTGATGTTGTAAAGTGGGTTTACTAGTGGAAGACATGAGAACAGATGCACTTTGACTCCTTCCAACACCGGTTACATTAGAATTAATCCCATCCTCCCCACCTTTTTGCTCTTTTCCTGTGCGTATTTCCGGTGGTGGTACGGATTGTGACCTTAATATTTCCTCTAAAGTGGTTACTTTTGCACGAATTTTCATAATATTATCTGATGATCCGGATGCAGATGTTGAACGTTTCTTCCATTCTACTCCTCCAGATGATGATGATGCAGACTCAGGTTTTGTTGAAATTTCAATTGTATTATCTACACCACCTTCTGTATTAGCGTCATCATCTTCATCATCAGTACATTTAGGTGAATAATCATTACTTCGTCTTATATTTTGACTTGTACCATCTCTTGTTGATTGAAATTTTCCTTTTTCTATCTCTTGTCCCGTTCTATTCCCTCTTCCTCCTCCTCCTCCTCCTCCATTTTTACCCTTTCGTATTAAAAGTCTTGCCTTGACTCCCGATGCAGAAGAACCAGAGGAGTCTTTAGATGAAAGTACTCTGGGAGTTTTACGACGATTTGCAGATTTGATTTGAAAAACCTCTACAACGTCATCGGATGAAGACATTACGTCAAAAGTCAAAATATATAACAATAGTCTTTACTAATACTACTACCTCCATACATTACATAAAATGATTTTTTTTAATAAAAAAAACCACACCACATGACACGAGTAATAGAGGAATAGTAAAAGTTTTTGTTTCACGGTATCTCTCGTATTTTAAAGTTTAGTAAGAAAATGTGTACGTCTACGTACTTTCTTTACTTTTTTTAATATGTTACATGTTATATAATGTATAATAATATTATACTAATTTTTTATAATATATATTATGTATTTACACACACTTTCTTATATACTTGGTCATAGCACTCACTAAAGAACTTGAAAATTATGTATTTTCTTGTTTTATTATAATATATATATTGTCTGAATCTGGATATTCATAAATATTTAATATTTATGTAAATGTTAAAGTTTTAATGTTTCTTTTATAGAAGATTTTCGTTTATGTTTTTCACATAAATAGACACATATACACCGATTCACTTAAATATGTACAACACCAACAATATATATAATGTATTAAAATGATCAAGTTTATATTATGACATTATATTATTATTGAATATCATCATCCTGATTAGCTGCTGTCATTGTTTTGGTTGTTATATTGTTAAAAATTGGTTGTAAGAAATCAACAATATCCTTGTTTTCATTATGATGGTTATTATTATTATCATTATTAGTAGTAGAAGAAGAAGAAGAAGAGCTTTCAAAATTGAAGACAATAGAAATCCCAAGACATTTTAATAATTGTACACGCGTAGAATTAGAAGAATAAAGACTTTTGGTACATTGTGCTACATATTCACTGACCGTCGCTGGAAAACTATGAACATGACAATGATGATGGTCTTTGATGAACGATGGAGCACGAGTAAGAAGAAGATGACCTTTTACTTGCTTACTACTTTCAATATTGTCTTCATATTTCTCATCTACTTCATTCCAGTCAGCTGTATTTGAGGTTGTTGTAGCCTTTCCATTACTACTATAATGTAATAATGATGAACCACCCATTTCCGTAATTCCTTCTCGTCATTTATAATTTATAATAATGAAACAACATATCAGTATAATAAATATTTTAGTATTATATAAAAAGTTTGATATTTTCCTTTAGTAAAAGAAGATTTCATATAATAATGTAAAGATTACATATTTTGCTGGATGTGTATCAATCAAAATCAATAATCATGTTGATGTGTATAAAACAAAATAATATTATTGTTGCACTATAATTATTATTAATCAAACTAATAAATCTCAAAATATGACGCCTTTTGAAACACAAATTGTTTTGTATGTATTTAAAAAGTAACAATCAACGAGGCACAAAATTAAAAATTGTCTGAAAATTCCTTACTCAAGTACACACAAACAAAAAAAAGTTCACAAATTCTGTCAAAACTTGAATACGGACACACAAAATAACAGTCCACAATCCACAATAATCGTTATAATGTCCAAAATGTATACAGATTGAATAAATACACTATAGCTTTTGATAATAATTATTATTGTAAATTAAATTAAACAATGATATAATTACAAATTAAACTTTTGATTGTTCAGGTCTCTCTTTTTTTGCTTTCTGAATTCTGATTTCTGAATTCCACAAAAAATTCCGATTTTCCCACATACAAAATTTGATTCATAGAGGAAAAAAAAATCTTTGTGTACTGAAACTGTAAATATAGTATTGAAACGAGTACAACTGATCAATTTTATTTAGTTATTATTTAAAAGACTTTTGATATGAAATATTTTTCGGTGTAAAGTCCACTATAATTAGCACTAAATTGTATATATTTATTTTTATTAATGTAGTAATTTCATGGAGAAAGGCAGACAAAAAGTGTACGTTTAAGTAAATATAATATTATGTGTACTAAATGAGATGATGGATAAAGACACGATGAATGACAAATATTTGTAATTTGTAATGATGATGATTATTAATATATTGGTGATATTATATAATATATCTCTCTTCTCACATTAAAACACTATAAAATGAGGTATAATATACATTCCACACAGTTTAATATGTATTATAGCGTTTCAATTTATAATTTATTAGCTTGAAGAGTGTTCCTTTGATATAATAAATTTCTACATTACTTTTATTTAGAAACTTAAAATCTCAGTGTGTTTATTTTTTTTAAATTTATATTAAGAATTTTAGTAGTGGTAATACATATAATAATATATTTTGTACGTGTAATATAATTCTTGATAATTTTAATTGTTACATGTTTAAGTAAATGGCCCACGTGACAGTGACACAGAGAAGCTACAACTATAATACAGTTAATTTTTTGTTGTATTTGTCCGACTAACCAGTGTACTCTCTTTTTACTTTCTTACTGTTCCTGGTAACTTTGTACTTTATACTTATCATAGTGTGTATGAGGTATGGGACACTGAATTTGTAAAGGGTTTTATCAAAGAATTTTGCTCCTTCCATGTATTTAAATGTGCTATAGCACACACATTTGAATACCCGTACTTTTTGCACTTTGCAAATTCTCTGTAGCAGGGTTCTTTAGATTTCAATTTTCACATAATCTCTCTCTCTCTCTCTCTCTCTGTCTCTGTCTTTCTCGGTACATGTGTACTGCCAAAATAGAAAGGGAGAGGAAGAAAGAAGAATGAAGGAAAGAAAGAAAGAAAGAGAGAGTGACTGAGTGAGAGTAATTTTTAGTATATTGCCAACTTACACATTCTTCCCCAATCTGCTAAACCCGTCTTCGGAATCAAAATCCGGGAAAAATTTATCCCGTTTTCGCCCGTATAGTATATTCTCCTATATCATAGTACATACTAAACATTATACATTATACACGGTATGTGTGTTACGTCACCTCCTCCTCAATCGATAAGCGACAGCGCAAAGACCTCACTATACATAATATAGTAAAACATTCATCCTAAATCTAAACATGTACAATACTATACACTACCCATGTTATAACTACTACCATCATCAACTAATATCCAACTGATGAAGAGAGAAAAGGTACATAATAACACTGGATATGTAATATGTAATACATGCACACATACGTACACATATAATATATATTTATACATACACATTACACATATTCATACATTCACACTACATGCAATCATTTATATGCATACAAAATGGCAAAACAGAAAATGAGTATATTAACTCCTTCTTGAATTTATTTTTATACATGTATGAAAATGTAGTAAATAGTAACTAGACACATGTGCTAGTTGTGTTGTTTTGGTTGTAGTACAAAACTACAAACCAGCATTTCCTCGTATATCCTATGTATATACTTAAAATATACTTACATGTTATATGTAGTAGTAAAACGTTTGTGTGTGTACATGTGTTCCACCAGACAAACAAATATACATACTTACTACATAGGTACATATTTACATTTAATACAAAGCTATGATTTTTGGAAGTATTTATATATACATATAATACATATATGTAATATGTACACATGTATAATTTTATAGCGTGTCATGTGCTTCTCAATTCTAAAAACAGTATGATTGGTACTACAACAACTTGGTAGGTGTACATTGTATATATTGTACATGATTCAAAACACAAAGCTAATAAATCCATATTTTCGGCTCTGAATACTGACAACGCCATACTTTTTACATATATTGTATTATAATCATGTCAGTTTTGTTTTCAGTTTTGTGGCATGTGTACTAATAAACCTTATACATTATGCACTGTATATCTTATATCATACTTAATTAGCTATATTACTACTTAAAATGACACCTTTTGACATATTTTATTCATATTACCATATTTAGTTTTTCTGTGAAACCATCTGCTGAATTGCAAAATGTAGCTCAATCAAATACTAATACAAGTAATGTATAATTACATACAAATGTTGTATTAATTCCTTTGCATGGAAAATCAAGAATATCAAAGGAAATATACATAATGTACATATATATAAAATTCTTGCGTACTTTTGAAACACTTGGAAATACTTAAAAAGTTTTGATGCACACAAAATATTATGGATCATGGACATAACATAAAAGTTATATTATGTGTGTAATGTGTGTATATTCATAAATATATTATAAATATTCAGATACTAGGAAGTAATATTCCAATAGATAGGTACATGTAATAAAAAAGCACATCAATACACCAATTAATCTCCCACTACAGAACACACAACCTTTCAGACAAAAACAATATTGCTTCTCTGTACTATTATTATTAATGTAGGTCTCTCCATCGCCACCGTTTCTTATATTATACTTTGTAGAGAAAAGTGTAGCATGTAAAATATAAGCATTTCATGCTGCATACAATACTACATCGAAATGCTCATACAGTATCAATTGTACTTTATAGATATTCTTGTATTTGCATATATATATATGTACGGATTCATTTGCAGTTGCTTCTTTCAACTTTTTCCTTTCTGTCACTCGTTCACTCACGAAAATGTTCTAGTTGACTTGAGACTGGAAGTTTTTGCATAGCCTCATTCATTCATTCTTTCATTCATTTTACCGTAAAGTATGTCGCACAATTCTCACAATCCTCACAATCTTGTGTACTTTTATGCCTTTGGGACCAAAAGTTTTTCATCACAATACAAAATATATACAAACCAAATAAATAAATAACACATGTACCCATATGTAAAACCCCGAAACTAGAAAGGTAGATTTCAAAAACTTGACTCACAGAGTTGCTTTGAAAGCAAGATGAAATTCCTATGCATATCTACCAACAACCAACAACGAACAACAGTATATCCAGTATCCAGTAGCATTATATATTTACGCTCCCCATTCACCAGCTCTGGTTGTCAGTTTCTTAGTTAGATTCCTCGTAATTATTGATATAATAAGAGGACAGTTGCATGCTTTCTCCTTCTGCAGCTTTACAAAAGTGGGAATGGTGGAAACCCAAATTCCAAATTCTAACACAATATCTCTACAAATTAGCGTGAAATCTAGTGTGTGTACAATGTACAAATTACTTTATCTGGTGGTACAATGCTGTATATTTAAAAATTTCAAGATGTACAAAACAACCTAATTTATTGCAATTACACCCAATAAGAACTGAACAGAATAGAACAGACATACCAAGAAAAGCAGACAAACTTTTCTAAAAATCAGAGAATGCATACATATTACGTATATGAGAAACTCTGAAAAAGGATCATTAACCTGATATAGTGCGGATAAACATGAGCTTTCTCGTACGCAATGAAAAAATTTTTTAAAAGATCAATGGCTCCGCATTGATGATAAATGGTGATAAGCTCTCGTAGTTGCATAAAAGGTAATTTTACCTACGGTAAAAGTCTAAGCTTTTAGGAGAAGTCATAAATCGTTGTGGAATAGTCGGCTTGACTATTTTGCTCTGAATATACATAATACATATACTTAATACGTAATATACACTATACACTGTACGCAACATATAAAATATACAATGCACAATACACTTCCAGATAAATATAGGAAGCAAATGTACATTTGTAATAGCTCTCGTGAGCTAGTAGCTAGTTTCAAGGAGTGTATGAAAACTCTTACAGTTTTCTTGAATAACAAGTTTTCCGCAAACATTCTTTACTCTAACCAAACCACACACTGACTAGCCTCTGGTGGTAGAAATTTCAGTTATTTACCCGGGTAGGAGCATCGAGCTTATAGAATGTAAACATTCCGTTACTTTAACTAACATGCCATAGGTGAGTCTACTGTACTCTTTTGAAAGGACAACAAAGTTCTTGGTCGTCCTATGTTTTACTTGCCTCCGGAATCCAGATACATAATATTTTGCAACTGGTTGATAGTTGATACTTTCTACTTTCCTACAATTTTGCTCTATTTGAACAACAATTTTGTTGTTATTGTTTGCTTCTGGGCGTACAGTGTGCTTTGTACACGATGTAATATATAATATACATATTTAGGTGTATCTAGTATCTACTATCTGCAAGTAAATTTCACTACTCTTGTTGAAAAAAGTACACGGATAATTCATGAAAGCACAAATTATCTACTCTTGAAGTTTAAATGAAATAAAATGAAAGACTATAAAAATAATTATTTTGAGCTACCGAAAAAATACGTAAAATAACAAGCTGTGGGATGAAAAAGTCAGTAGTTTTTCAGATTGATATGAAAACTCCAAATAAAATTGGAACCTCAAATATAATGACTAATAACAATGATACTCGAAACGATAACATAATTTTGATTGTCTTTTGGTATATACGCATGAAATGTACGAGATGTCATTGTGCATTTGTAATAAAATATAATATCACGCTAGTTGTGTTTAGTTTGCAATGCAAAAGAGTATTAGTATTAAGTATTAGTAGTAGGTAGTAAACAGTATGAGTTGTAAAACAATCATACTGTAACAGACAACAATACTCAATGCTATACGATAAGTTATTTGACATGATATTTTATACTTTGATTCTAGTTTCTAGTTCAGGCTTTCAAGACGCCATGCATGCTTACGACTTGTAATTTATACTTTATACTTTATACATGAAGTCATCGCATGTTTGAGTGTTTCCCAGAATTATTTGTTCACTAAATTCACATTGTATTGTGATGACTGAATATTGAATATTGAAAACTGAATACTGAATACTGAGGTATACATTGACGTAACGTACTTTTAAAACTTCCAACGTCACAACATCTCTTTTCTTGGTTTGTTTTTGTATCAGAAAACTACTAGATAAATACCAATACAATATTATACTAAATACCAAACACACATTACACATTGCACGCTATGTATTAACTAACAAAACCAAAGTGTTATGAATGTCTAGAATCTATAACTTTTACACTGAACTTGAAAGAGGTCATATCACGTTTTAAGAGTAAGAAGATTTGTATAAACCGGAATGAAATTTGATTTTTATTTTTTCAATACCTTTATACATAATTACTAATTAAGTAGGTCGTCACAGTGTGTAAAAATGCAGTTTATTTATATGTTATGCATTAATGTATAATAAAAAGAAGAGAGAGATGCACAATTCATGGGTTCTGTGTATTTACTCTATGCTGCAATGGCTAAAAGATGGTACCTTGTGTAATTTTTGATGCTCCGAAGCTTTGAAATGTTAAATACGCTAGATACTTATGCTTGATGAGTCACAGTTTACAACTAACCAGTAACGAGTAATGCACTTATTATGTAAGTGGTGCAAGAAATTTTTTCCTATGTATTATCAATTTACCCTCTAACCTGCAAACTACATGCAATAAATTATGTACAATATGTAGGTATAATATATTATATACAAATGACCAAAATGTTTACCTTTGTTTTCATCGCTTTTTTTCGAGCTGAACTTGACCATCCTTCTGCGAGAGATCCTGCTTGAGATGATCAAACGGGAGGATGGTTTTATGGAAATAAACAAAAGGAAAGGCAGAAGTGCAACGTTGTTGACCCAACAGTAGTGTTGTGAAGGTTAATGAGTCTTCGTCCATGTGTACATTCATGCGGTAATACAAATGGCACACGAGGAGGAAACATTGAAGTCTATCTTGTCTTTCTTACTTACATGGTAAATGTATTATTTCAAAAAATATACATAGAATATAGATATACATACACAGTGTAATAAATGTTATCGAGGTATCACTTTTTTTCTGGAACTGTATTATGTATTACGTTAGTAAAATAGAACAGCTGCACACCACACAACGTATATGTTTAAATTGACTCATACTTTTTTATTATATTCTGTAGCAGGACTCCATTCTCAATTCTCAATTCTCAAAACTAAATATTCAATACTCAATACCGATACTCCGATAGCCGTACAATGAAAACAGCTAAATAGAAACGTGTGTGAAAACTGTGTGTTGTTGTTGTAGATTGTAGATGTTGAATACTGGTATTTTTTGACGTTTACGTTTACGTATATACTAATATTGTATAGAAAATAGAGAGATAATGTATGTTGAATGTTGACAAAAATATATATCATGTATCATATCATAATATACACAACACTATATTTAGATTTTAGATATTATATATATATATTTAGAATATAGGGTATATTTATATTATGCGTATTTATTGTGTTACACAATACTCAAGTCCAATACACGTATAGGAGTACATTGGATATATCACATTTCGAATTATTATTCGTAACTTTTTAGATGATGATTGACGAAAACTATTGTGCTGATTTTCTTCTCCTTCTTCATAAGTCTCCATAATAATCTTCAAAGTTGGTATCCTGAAAAGTAACAAAACAAAATAGAACACATTAGTTATAAATTATAATGTAACCAGTAGCCATTTAAAAAAATTTTAGTCATAGTCTCGTCATCGCTAGACTCTTTTTTATCAGTACATGATACATTATATGTATGTACAAAAAGCATGTGACTTCAGTTAGTTTTATTCATTGCACTCATGTTTAGCCGATAAACATGTGAGTTTTGAGTACATCCAACATGATGAATACTAAATTCTGAATACCTTGGAACTAGTTGGAACAAATGAATTCACCCTTTACAGTTTTTAAACTGCTTATCTCAAGAGTATCTATTGTGTACCACTACAAACTATAATCAAACTTCTGGATCTAAAATATACAATGGCAATCCAATTGAGTATTTATTCATTTGTTGTTTTTTTTATACCTTTAATTTTTTTTTCAGGGCCGGTTTTTGGTTTTGGTTTTAGAATCGAATAAATATCAAACCCATGCAAACTTAAGTATTTTATCCATGACTTGGAAATGTTTACACCCATTTTCCCGTTTGTTTTTCTATTTCCGACTTTCATGCACAAATCTCTACTATTTTTCTTTAGATTCCTTTGACTACTTTGCCCTAAAACCAGCCCTGAGTTTTCTGGTAGTTGTAAAATGAGGATGACTAAACAATAGAATACGATAATACAATACGGTCTAGTGTCAAGTACATAATCAGAAATCAGGAGTACCTTTAGATTTTAGATCAACGATGAGTTTGCTTTAGATATGAGATAAATAAATAATATGATGAATTTAACTGTTCACAATGACAAATGAAAATACAAAACTTGACATGATGAGGTTACACGTTACATACCAACGTGTCGCTTGTCGCTTGTATTTAAGCTCACGTTACACTGATTATAGGGAACAAGTTCATTGTGTATTGACTGAGTAAACTGCTCACTTCCCACTTGAATAAAACACTTTAAAAATACGAGGGCTTCAACTTGATTCTTTATTCTTTATATTGTCAAAAATTAAATGTCTAAAAGTGGCAACTCACAATTTTAAAACTCTTTTGATGGATAAAGTAGTCACTTTTACAAGTGTGTAAGACAGCTTGTATATTGTACCTGATTAAAAATGCAATACCCAATTTATTTTTTTAACATGTTTGTATCACTTTGCACTTTGCTCCAAAAAATTTTGTAATTAATGCTTAAAGTAAAATCCAAGCATTTGCATAGAAATGTGTGTACACTCGGACAGATCTTATTTTTCTGGATCGGACTGAAAGCTTTGCTACCCTAAAAAAGACGAGAAAACTGTTTTCTATGATTTAAACTCACTCTTGTACGTTGCAAAACACACATTTTAACCTCATTAAAGTATTGGTTTAGACATTGTGGTTATTGTTATTGTTATGTATTGTATAGAGTGTATAGATTAAATAAGTAGATCGCACTCTCTGCCGTTTGAGTATTTTTCTTTTTTCTTCAAACGGTTGATAATATTTTATATTTTATCCTTTTTTTTGTACTTGAATTAAAATCTACTATACTTTTTTGGATTTTGGATAAACCTTCAAAAGTAAATGTACAATCTTGAATGGGAGAATATGACATGCAACAGACAGGCTGTAAACTGTAAACACCATATCACATGAACAAAATTTGAACAGACACAATAATGTAATACACCATACACCTTTTATTATGAACTAGCTTGTGCCTTGTACCTACTGTACTGTCAATCGACAATCGACCACAAAGCTTGGCGAAAT
>JABASP010001441.1:0-29462 GCA_019776565.1 Sminthurinus signatus | reverse complement strand
TTTGATTTCAATTTGATTTTGGATTGTGGTAAATCACAAATCCAAATCCAACTGAGCTTTTCATTCCGGTTCTTTGATTTTACATGTTACAAAATCCAAAAAAGTATTATAATAATGGAAATGAAATCCAATGTACAATGTCCAATGTCCAACGTCCACGCTGTAAAATTTGAAATTCAAAGCAAAATCAAGACGAAGACAGAGGATACGAGTATCAAATAAGACGAGGTAAACATTCCCCTCGTTTCACTTCTGCTTCTGCTTATGTGGGAGGAAAGAGGAAGGATTTATATAATCGTAATATACTTTACTTTGATCTTTCATATAGATAAAAATTGTAATAATAGTACGAATACGAATACGAATGTGGACTCGGAATTCACACAAGAAATTCTCCACTAGAATTTTACATCATTACTTTTAATGTAGCTCCGCTTACAAAGCCAAAGGACCGTTTTAATCAAAAGGAGAAATGCCAAAAAAAGTTCAGAGAGCTCAGTATTTTCAGTATTCTGTAGTCCATATCGATTTAAAAAGAAAAGAGAGAGAATCAAAAAGAGATTTTATTAGTTACGATTCCACTCCATTTAAAAATAACGTTTATCATCCGGTTCCTCGGATTTCCTTCAGACAAAAATAAGTACGTTCAGATTTCAGATATGTTCAGAAATTCCACAAAGTACAAAGTGGATTGTAGATACATTTAGTTGCATGTGTACTTTCTACATTCTATTTTCTATTTGTATAAGGAGGAAAAAGAAAGGCGTTCAAGCAGAACCGGCGATAAGAAAGTCTCGGTATGCGCCTTGTGGTTTTTTTTTGGGTTTTCACACACACGGATAACAGCAAATAGCACTTAATTTAAACGTGACTAAAACCTCAAAACTCAAAAAGTAAATCCGAAAGGAAAAAATGAAGCTTTTTTTTTTACTTTTTATCAACTGATCAATTTTCAAAAGGTTCAAAAGGTACCTTTGAAAATAGATATAAAAAATAAAAACGTTGGCCTTTTTTTGAATGACCTGTACTTTTGAATTTTGAGCTTAAAGTTTTAAATCATCGAATCTTACAAAATATCAAAATTTCAAAGTTTCAAGTTTCAAGTGTCACTTTTGCATCATGAATTATAAATTATAAATTATGAATTTTGATATCTTTTTGGTTATGTAACACTAACTAATTTCCTAGTTTAACAAAAGAGAAGAGGAATTCCAATTCCAATTCTCTTGAACCCTGAAATGAAATCTAATCAACAAGAGAACAGAATAAGAAGAGGAGGAAAATGAAGGAAATTGTTGATCCCTGGAGCCTAGATTCTGTAGAGTCTGGAGCCTGGAGTTTATTGTTTGAAGTCTGGAGTGTTAGTAAATTGAAAGACACTGGAGAAAGAGATTACGGAATTTATTGATTAATCTATTTAAAAGATATGGCACATGCCAAAGGAGAAGAAACAAAACAAAAGTCCCGGGTCCCGGGGATTTTCATTCTACATTCTACTTTTAGTTCTCCAATAGTAATGATAATAGTAAAATAATAGTAAGAGTAAAAGAGTGGGAAGATGATGTAACACTGAAATTTTCAGACTGACTGAATACTGAATGAAATTGGATTGGATTGGACTGGATTTTTGACATGGCGGATCAAATCCAATAAGTCCTTTTCCCTGTTTTCATTCTTCATTCGCCATTCGCCATTCGCCATTCTTCATTCTAGACTTTAGTCTCTATAATAAAAGAATTTACTGGTTGTCCGATTTTTTGTCGGATTGTTTGATGTACAAAATGTACACTTCATTTTTTATACACGGATTTGATTTGATTTGTTATTTGCTATTTCGGTATTTGGCATTTGGGTTTTTTTGGGATTTGCTCTCACCTGTCATCATCCTGTTCAAGTCGGAATGAGGATCGACTGAGGCTGAGTTCACTAAAGGCGGCTAAACTACATCTGGCTTTCCTTAGTCTGGGCAGTCTGGAACTCTTTTTGAGGAATAGGGAGCGACGCTCATCGTCATCTCCACTGTCGTGAACCTGGAAACTCTGCTTCCGTCCTCCATCACTGTCCAAATCAGAGGACATGTTCAACGTCGTCCGGCGATGTCGATGATGGTGTTCACCCATTTCCCTTTTCTCTTATCACTTGGCCCTTTTTGTTGTCTGGCTCCCACTCCGGCTTCGGTTCTTTCACAAATTCCAAAAATCCAGGAATCCAGAAATCCAGCTCAAATGAAGAAAATTATACTTTTTAATAGTAATTATTTACGAATATTACTATAGAAAAAATATACAGCACCAGAAATCACAGAAGACAATTCACTTGATACTAAAAAAAAAGAGACATTCTTTTTTTTGTCATCATCACTCCACGTCCACACATTCACAAACAGCACCTTCATTTTTCATTTTGAGGTAATTTTTTGAGGTATCTTCCCTCCTTTTCCCACGTGGATTATCATCATTATTAAATTTTTTTCGGTATCACAACACAGCACAATTTAACGCAGCATCTCACGTTTCACGTTTCACATATTTGATGAGGGGCTCAGATCACCCACAACGCACAAAAAAACACACAAACAAACACCCACTGACACCAGCTTGAAATTCACCATCAAGTTGAGGGCGTGAAGAAAAGAAAGTAAAAGAGACTTTGATAATTGTCAATTGATAATTGATGAGGTTGAAAACTGAGCTGAGCTGAATCTGGATGTGGATGGAAGAAGGCGACA
Source organism: Sminthurinus signatus (assembly GCA_019776565.1). NCBI lineage: Eukaryota > Metazoa > Arthropoda > Collembola > Symphypleona > Katiannidae > Sminthurinus > Sminthurinus signatus. The sequence continues at coordinate 26,734 of JABASP010001441.1, read as the reverse complement.
GCTGAAGTAAATAAGTCTAAAAGAGGAGGTCCAGGATCCAGGATTCAACAATCTTGAACTGATTGAGTTTCACTCTGATATCTGATATTTGATACGGATATTTAGTACACACAAACTACACCTCTTTTAAGTACTTGATTCTTGACTCTTGATTCTTGGTTCTTGATCCTCATGGTTCATCCCTCATCGTCATTTGTAAAATCTATACTATTTCTCTGCTCTGTAGATTCTAGATTGTAGATTCTATTCTAGATTTAGATGTGAAGCAGACCCATTTTAATTTAATTGGTTGACATCCCGCCCTCTTTTTTGTCCACAATCCTAGAATCCACAATCCAGACTTGTTTGTAGTTTGGAGTTTGGAGGTTGGAGGTTGGAGACGATCAAGACAAAACACAAAATAGTTTCCAAATTCCAAAGAATCCCGCTGTTTTAATCTTCCATCCTCTTTTATCATCACTCTTTTACTGTTTGTACAATTGAAAGAAAGGGAAAGAGAGGAAACTTTCCTAATGATATAAATGACACTCCACTCCACTCACAGTCCCATTTTACTTTTCATCTTGATCCTTGATCCTTTCATTACATTTTAAATTGTGACTACTTGTCTATTTTGTGTAGTTGTAATTTCAATTTCAACTTCAAGTTTCACTCACTATACAAAGGACAATTACGTAGTGCATCTTGTACGTTGATGCTGATGCTGATGGTGATTCTGACACATGCATACATGTAGATTGTAGAATGTAGAATGTAGATGGATGATTAGTATGCAGATGGAGAGAAAATAAAACTATCCTCTCCTTCCGCTCCTCTTTCCCATCTTTATCACAATGGAGAATACTTTTGCAGGACTTTGAACGGTGGACGTCGGACAAAGACAAAGACAAAGACAACTTCTTGTCCAAAGTTGGCTTACTTATCCCCAGTGACCCTGTCGAGACAAGTTGAGGATGACAACGCCAGACGAGGAAAAAGACGTCCACTAGAGAAGAGCTCGTCACACTGAATACTGAATACTGAATAAGAATGAAATACAGATACAGAAGAGGAGTGTTACAACTATCACAAAACAATACACAGTACACACACACAAAAAACAACAAGTATTTAGTTCTAGCTTCTAGCCTCTAGATTTGGAGCTATAGCAAGCAGTGCGAGCTAAAGCCGTGCCCGTGCCCGTGCCCGCTTACGTTTACGTTTACGTGTGAATGTAACTTTAGCTTTAACTTTAGGTGTAGTGAAAATGGAAATTGTACAAGGAGAGCTCGCTCATTGTCCCGTCGCAACAGCTCTCAACTCACGACTAAAGAGCCAGAGAAACTGGAAAGAGAAATAGAGAAATACGAGACTCACTCCTTGTCTCCTCGCCGTTCACTCTTTTCCTTTCCATTCCAGTCTCTCTCTCTCTGCCGTGCCTCTACAGAACAGAACAGAGTATTGAATCGAATAACTCAACATTGCATCGCCCAAACTCAGCATACAGCATTCAGCATACAGCATCAGCCCAAGCATGAGCATCCGAATACACAAGTAAAAAGGAAATGGAAAAGAGAAAGGAGACTTTCTCTCTACTTTCTCTCTGCTTTCTCTCTGCTCCTATCATTACTATACTGTAGAATGTTGTACTACTACTCCTGCTTTCTCCTGCTTTCTCTTGCTTTCTCCTCCTCCTCCATTTCATTCCACTTTCTTCTGATACTCTGCCATGTTTCCCGTATTATTGATCTCCGCCACCAGCTACACACAGACACAGACAGAGGCAGAGAGAGAGTACTGAACGACTGACTGAACTGACTCTTCCTTCACTCGCATTTGCAATGAATGCTACTCTTCTTCCTCTGCTGCTGCTGCTGTACTGCTGCATCAAATGCAATCCTTCCTCCGTATTCCGTTGTGAGTCGTAGTTGGTACAGGCTACAGACCTTACTAAGTACTGTACGGTATATGGTATGTAATATAGAGGAAATGAGGAGAGGTTGGTGGTTGCTCTGAAATGGTCTAGTGTATAGTCTGGTCTGGGTTGGTTTGCCTCCGTTTAGCTTGGCCTGGCCTGGCCTGGCCTAGCTTGGCTTGGTATGGTATAGTATGGTTAGGTTTGGTATGGTTTGGATGGGAATCGCGGAATCGGATGGAGGAGATGGAGAATGAATTGAAGCTGAGTTGCTACCGAAATCCGTATCCGTATACTCGTATATTTCCCCTACTCACTTTTATACTGTCTTTATATGTTGCTATTTATCTTTAGCTACCAGAGCTACAACCTAGAAAACTCTTGTCCGTACTTTCCTTACTTTCTCTTTCTCACATATAATAAAAGATACACTACAATCTACACTGTACACATTTTACATTCCGCGACTCGAGTGAAAGTAAGTGGAGAAGAGAGGAAAGAGGAGGAAAGGAGGGAATTCCGGATAAAGAGAAAGTGGAGAAAGCAACTTTCTCCCCTTTCTCTCTTTTTCTATGTGTACTTTTACTTTATGTAGATGTACAATGTACATTGTACAATGTACCGTGTACCGTGTACAGCGTACATCCAAAAAACCAACATAGAAAACACACACTACTTAAAACCTACAACGTTCAGTTTTCAGTGTGCAAATGTGTGAGAGTAGCTTAAACCGCATCGTCTTTTCATATTTCTACCATTTCATCTTTCTTCATGTGCAATAGGAAACTGAATGTGAATGTGAATGGAAGTAGTTTGTATATAATATGACTACACTATTTTCTATACCTTCTACTTTCTACTTTCTATAGACAATAATAAATACAAATGGAAAAGTGCCACAGTGTGTTTTATACAGTAGAATAGTAGACGATAGAATAAGAGTACCATTACAACTAAGCGCTTTCCGTTTCATTCCAGATTCCATAGCTTCCATAGCTTTTCCATCCACAGAATCCAGAATCCAGAATCCAGAGTGAATAGAGAAAAGAGAAAAGAGAAAGGAGAAAGGGAAACTGGAGAAAGTACTCTTCTTCTTCTTACTGCATCTTCTTTATTTTTGCTACTTTCTCCTTTCTACTTTCTCCTTTCCACCTCTTCCATTGGATCTTGTTCTGGCTGTAGAACAAGATGTGGTATCTTGGTGTTGGTGTTGGAATCAATATTTCCCACACACACCATACATTTTCCTCTTTCCTTTACAATGTGAGTGTGAGTGTGGACCGGGTACTAGAACTGAGAACTGAGAACTGTGGAGCTCAACCTTGTTCCCTCTCCCCACCCCAGCTTCCCTTCTCTCCCTCTCTTTTAGTCTTAGTCCTATTTCTATGCACTAGTAGCCGAGTGAACTAGAGAACTAGAAAGAAGAGAAAAGTTAAAGCCAACGGCATCGTCTCTCGTCCTCTCCTCTTCTCCTCTTCTCCTCTTCCAGTCCAAAGGGAACGTAGAGAAATGAATTACATTTTCACACCACCTCCCAAATTCCCAGACACACAAAGAGACACATTTACTCACAATGTACAATGGAGAATGGAGAATGTTCCGCATATTTACAAACACGCAGGCTAATACTCAGACACATTATACTTTTGTACATTTTACATTTGTACATTTAAATGGAAATGTAAACAACACTAAATCAGGAGGGACATCAAGAGAAAGAGAGAGAAACAAAGAAGGAGAGGGAAGAGAATAGTTGGAGTGCGGAGTGCAAGTGAAGGATGAATTAGAAAAAATATTTAAAAGGAAAGTTTCTATTTTAAATGAGGGTGCAGACATTGGCGTTGTCGTTGCCATTGGAATTGCTATTGGCATCCGCGTTGGCAATGGCATTGGAATTGGTACCTGAGTGGAATTCCGCAGAGATTTTAGTCCTGATGGGAATACATAAACAATGATATAACAAGTAAATGTGTATACATAATACATTGAGATATACTACAGACTGCAGTTTGTATTAATTATCCACATTGTTTCCCTTTGTATTTTCCCTTTGGAAATAACAGCTCTGAGCTCTGGAGCTCTTGAATTTCCCCCCTGAAAAATAAGAAAAGGATCAAGGGTGACAAGCGACAAATCTGACGAGGCTAAACGTTCTAAACATTCTAACCATTTATCATCCTTTTCCATTTCGATTAATTTAAATTGTCCTTTCCCTTTTTTCTTATCAAACCTAAAACATAAACAAAATATGTATAAAATACTTTTCTTGTGGTGTTCATTTTTTTCTTTGAGTCTTCTTCGTATCGAGTAGCGAGTATCGCGTATTGAGAGAAAGAGAAAGAAAGATACTTAGCAAGATGTAGAACGTAGAATGTGTAATATCTGCAATGACGTGATAAAAGTGGATGAAAAAAGGAAAGGACAAAATGTGGAGGAGGATCTTCATGTGTTAGCAATGTAGCAAAGTAGTGAGCAGTAAGGAGTAAGTACTTTGGGCTGGAGATTAAGCGGAGAAAATTGGAGGGAAATGTGCCAACATCACCATTTTCCATTTTCCATTCACCATTCACCATTCAGAGTTCGCCATACGTAATACGTAATACATAAACATGACACATTGTCCGTCGTACATAATCATAAATTCGGATCCGATATCCATCTATATCCATAATCCTTGGGTTATCTATAATCTATAGCATCTGCAATAAATTTGTTATTTTCCCTTCATCCTCCGTTCTTCTTTCTTGTCCATGTCTGGTACACATTTTATATTTGATACTTGATATTTGAAGAATGTCGCCTGTGTAAGACAAGTGCATACATAACATTTGTGCACTGTACATTGTACATCCTACATTCTACATTCTGCATTCCTCGTCCTTTGAAATATGAGCTGGAGAGCAGAGAGAGGAACAACAGGAAATAGGAATTTCATGCTGGCTCTTGAATCTAGAATCTAGAATCCCCAGTTTTGAAACAAGCATGTCTAGATTCTGTGTTGCAACGGTAGTAAATGTGTCCAGTCCAGTGTTCATCTATATTATACGACACTGAACACTAGACACTGGACATTTTGTACATATGAATGAACCGATTTGTAGATTCTGTCCCAGTGCCAGTGCCAGTGCCAGGTCCAATATCAGAATCCAATCGAAACAACTCCAAGTACTACAAGTTACAAGTTGTGGATTTGGGATTGGAATTCCACATTGTAGAAAGTAGAAAGAAAAGATGACAAAGTTCAACGTCACATGCTCCATCCTGAACTGTTTCAGTTTTCTATTTTCTCTATTTCGTATTTGTATTTTTATTTACTTTGTGTACTGATTTTTGGTTTTGGCTCTGAGTTCTGATTCTGTTTTTTGAAAGTTAAAATGTATTTTTCTTGTGTTTCTGTTTCTATTTGTACTTGTGCTTGTACTTTCATTTGTGTTTGAATAGCGTATGACATATGAGTGATGGAAAAAGGGGGAAGGAGCAAAAGAAACTTTTGATTTTTCTCTATTTTTTCAAACTTGAAGCTTGAAGCTTGGAGCTTTTTCCAACAAACTAACAAACCGAGACAAACAGAAAGAATAGAAAGAACTGACGTTGTTATGTAAGTAAATTCTAGATTGTAGCCACATTGGTATAAAACAAGAAGAATAAAGAGAACAGTACATCATTTTACTCTGTACATCCTATTGACTATTGACTTTCTCCATGGGTTTTGATTTGCTTTTCTTTAGCTTTTTGGAAGACGAGGACGCGTATTGGGATTATTGTTATGATTATGACTGCTGCACAAATACAAATACAAACAAATACAGATATTATGGAATATGGAATACGGAATAAAGGGAAATGTCAATGTCACATGTCCACCCTCTAAATAAATTCTATATGTACAATGTACAATGTACATGCATGTTTATATATTTACTCCATTTCTTTTTATGGACCTACTTTCTCCACTTTCAACTTTCACCATTCACCACTCACCATTTACAATACATGTGTCATTTATATTCAGTGGATTTTATTTATTTATTCATCATGTTTCCTTCCTTTCACAGTTTTAGAATTTCACAACTTTCGAATTTCAGAATTCCCGAATTTCCGAATTCCGAATTTACAAGTCGAGTGCCAGAAATTGGATTTCAAAGTCGTTAAAATCCCAAACAGAAAACAGAAGCCAGAAGCCAAAAGCCAGAAACCGAATCGTTCAATGCTTATTTTTTATTTAACGACAGCAATTTTCTCCTTTTCTCTTTCTCTCTTTATCTTTTGTATTTTTGTACATTTTTCTCAAAACTCGGGATTGTAAGTTGGTTTTGCCCATATTGCATATTGCATAATATTTTCTCTATACTTTTTAGGAAAAGAAGAAGAAGAAGAAGAAGAGGAAACTTTAAATAAAACAGCGAGGAGTAAAAGATGCAAAACAAAAGAAAAGGAGGAAACTCGGTGTGCGGTATTCGGTATTTGGTGTGTACAATAATAGCTGAAAAGTGTTGAAACCAAATCAAAGCTCCATTTTCAAAGCGTCATGCTCCAAGCTCAAAGCTCCAAACTCCAAGCTCAAGTGTGTATAAAATCAATATGTGATGCAGACACTGGAAGATATTCCTGTGATACTGCACAAAGTATACACTTTTCCAACTCCCACTTCTTCGTCTTCTCTTTTTCCACTTTCCAGTTTCCAGTTTACAGTGCAGCGGTTTCGAAAGAAAAATGACAAGCTCTTGAATCTTGAGTCTAGATTCTAGATTCAAGAATGTAGAATCTAGAATCGAGAGGCGAGAGGCGAGAGTCTGGAAGAAAGAAAAGTATAGACATCAAAGTCTCCTTAGACAAACGGCAAGTGGAAATTGGAATATCTACATATGTAAAATGTAAAAGAAAAAAGCTCTTGAAAGTGAACGTGTGAAAATGGTCAATCTAACCCACATCTAAAAGTACTTGTACATTGTACAATGTACATGTTAAAATGTACTCAAGACAAAGGAGGAAAAAGACGGGAAAGAGGGAAAAGAGAAAAGGGAAACGGACAAGGGAAATTGGAAAAAATCCCCAGTGAACATTGAAAATAGAATCAAGAATCAAGATACACAGGAGAAAAGACATGAACATGAAAATGAAAATGAAAAGAGAAGGGAATGAATTATGATATCAATATTTGATTTTGATTTGGGATTCTGAGGTTCTGTGGGATTTGGGATTCGGGACTTAACTGTGGATTGTGGATTGTGAATGGTGAATAAGACAAAGACAAAGACAAAGAAGAAGATGGAGAAAGTAGCTCAATTGACTTTTGATTAAGCATTTTCTCCAGAGACCAAGTCCATTCAAGTATATTGTATATAAAATGGTATAGCCAAAACGGAATGTATGCAGTATGTATAATGTATAATGTATAGCTTTTCATTTACGGAGATGCTAAGAGAGCTGTGGACATGAACTAATCGTAAGCTGAAAGCTCAAGACTCAAGATTCAAGATGAAGAGGATGGGAATTAGGAATAAGGAATTAGGAACAAGTTTCTCCAGATTTATTACATTGTTCAAATATTCCTCTTTTCCTTCCTCTTTTATTTTATTCATCGCCTCATTTATTTTACTTTCTCCACTTTCATCCCCATCCTCAATCCACATGCTTAAATGTTAGTCCATTTTGGATTTCGGAACTTGTGAAAATAGCTGTATAAAACAAGCTTAATCTTTGTTTATTGTACCTTTTGAAAAGAAAACAATGTACTTGAAAATCTGCTTCTGATTGGGTTTTAATCTTTACTCTTTACAATTATATTTATAATACTCACTTTTACTAAAAATCATCAATAATAATTATTATTAAAAATGATTAAAGACGTTTTTTTCCGTGTTTCAGGCTCCAGAGCTTGAAGAAAAATGAAGAGGCCTTTCCTTCTCAAATATTTCTAATCTCACATCTCACTGTGCAGTTTTCAAATTTGGAATTCAGAATTTACCGCTACTGAATTTATCGTTATCATCATCCTTCGTTTATTATTCAGCAAGAACTGCTGTATGCTCTACTCTCTACTCTGTAACTCATTCACAATTCCCACAATTCATAGAGAATAGAGAATGAAAAGTTTTTGGAAATTTTCACATGTTCAACATTTCGTCCTCTATAAATTGTGAAATATTGTACATTGTCTATTCTCTTTTCTACAATATGTGCATAATATTCCCTCATTTCAAATTTCAAATGCTGTGGATAAGATTGACGCTCTTTCCTCTTTCGTTCTAATTTCCTTCCCCAATTCAAATGTTACATTCTGTCTCATCTCATCTCAGCTCATCTTATCTCAAGTCAAATTCAAGAGTCAAGAGTCAAGTCGTTTGAAATTAGGAGGCTTCGTCTGGAATTTTCAATGAGGACATGAGAAATGAGGAAAATGAGGAAAAGGAGGAAAACGAGCAACTGACGGATCTTCAGCATTATTATTATTATTATTCTACATTTATCAAAAGACTGTATAAAGTACGGAGAAGAGACTACAGTTTCTGCTTTCTAGTTTCGACTTTGCAGCCTGAGTGAAAATCATGTCACAATCAGCAGTCACTTTGTAATTGTGCATTTTATTATTCATGACATGAAAGTGCATGAATGAAAGTTGCAAGTTGGAAAAGGTAAACAATGTAAAGTGGGAAAATCCCACATTCCACTTTCCACTGATAAAACAAAGTTTATGCTCATAAAAAACACTAGTGTGTTCTTTTATCTAGTCAAAAATATGAACTTGGAAAATACTAAAACTGATGATTGATGAGTAGAATAATAAAAAGTTTTTTATTATTCAACCCAAGACAAATCACGAATCACGAATCAAGAATCACGCAAAATGAAGGACGAAAAGGATGAATTAGGAAGGAGTAAACAAAAAGTGTTGAAAGTTGAAACTGAAAGTATTAATTGTCCACAGGTATAAAAGCAAACGGAAGCTGAAGCTGATTCTGAATCTGCGCTGGGAACTTGAACAGTTGGGATTGTCAAGGAATTTTATATAGTTGATCAAATACGGAATTGCCTTGAAATTTCTGCCAGGGGTTTGGATTTATTGCTAGTAAACCCAAATCCAGATCCAGTTCCAGTTCCATCTGCAGTTCCAGAGAAAGATAGAAAACGTTCCATGTTTATTCCCTCTGCTTATTTAGTATTTAACCTGGAATTTGGATTTGGATTTGTATTTGGGTTTGGAGTACGGCCTGCCTTTCCTCTCTTTTTGGCTGATATCCAACACCCAACTCAAATTCCTTTAGACAGTTGACATTCAGCAGTTCTTTCTTTCTCCATTCTACATTCTACATGTGATATTCCATTTCATTTATATATTTGTTACTTTCCCTAATTAATTTTGCGACAGCCCAACCATTTTGCCATCTTCATTTTCAGCTCTGATGAGTCAGGCTTTTTTACAATCCACTCCACACCAAAATTACAGTAGATAGTAAATGCTGATGGCAAAAATATAATTTTTTTAGTCTGGTTTACTTCTCCCAATTAAAGTTGGAGCCACAGTTTTAAATTCAAGGATCAGCATGAATAGATGAATGTTCAATGTTCGATATTCACAGATGCAGGTGCAGATGTCGGTTGTCGATTGTATTGTATAATGTACAATGTATAATTTCCATCTCAAGGTTAAGTACTGTTGACTGTAACATGTAAAAACGTTAAAGGTAAAAAGGGCGGTCGTGAGTCGTGAGAACATCCGGTGACCCAACTAAATATAGCTAAATAAAAGAAAGTATACAAAATAGAAATCCACCCATTCATAGAATTCTAGAATTCTAGAGAAAACCTGAAACTGAAAAACCTGAATAGCTGAAAAGCTGAAAAAACAGGCCAGGGAAAAGTCAAGCACTGACTTGTGAGCTGAAATTGCTTTTTCGTGCAAAAGGGCAGGTTTCCTCATTCATGCAATCCACTGCACTGCAAACTGCAAACTGTAAACTGTAATCATTCCAAGCTCCAAATTCCAAATTCCAAAACAAAACTCATGTAGAGAGAAGGAACAACGGGATTTAATGCAATGTAATGTAATTTGATGTCATGTGATGTGATGTGATGTAGCCCACGGTTGTTGTTTTAACTAGTGGAATGGAGAATGGGGAATGGGCAACAGGCGACTCAACTGGGACTCGGAATGGAATCAGACTTTGCCATCTAGATAATTTTCCCTATCAAGTCGAGAGTCAAGAGTCGAAAGTCGAGTCGTGTCGTGTATTCAGTAGTCAGTTTCATTCTCCTCTTTGTTTTCTATCTTATATTTTACGTGCAGTGGAAATGCCATGTAAGAGCGACGCATAAAAAGGAGCCGAGAAAGTCCGAAACCGAGTCCGCGAGTCAGGGAGTCATGGATTAAATTGTCAGGGAAAGTAGAAAGTATTTGTAGACTGCATGAAGACGAAAGACGAAAGACGAAGGTGGCCAGAGATGTGGAAACACCATGCAGAAGTACGTACAATGTACAATGCACAATGAACAGAGCTGACTCTTGAATGTTGAATGTTGACTATGAGTAGTAAATATTACATAGAGTGCATATGTACTGTACTGCATCACACGTGTACACTATACACTGGGCAATGTATAATGTATAATGCAATAAAGTCAACAGTCAACAGTCAACAGTGACCGTGTGTAATTCCCTGTAACTCCACGCTACTAATTTCATTCTCCTCCTTTGACATGTTACTTTCTCCTCTCTGCTTTCTCTTTCTCTTTTTGCATGTGTTCTTGATGCTTGGCTGTAGGTAGAAAGTTGTACTGTTGTGCTGTTGTACTGTTTGTGCGTGGAAAATTAGGAGTTATTAGCCGCTTTTTACATGCACAAGCACACACGCTATCCAAAGGAGACCTTCCATGTTCCATGTCCATGTGTTTGTGTGAATAAATAAATAAAAGCAAAGGAGAGACGGTTCACTTTTCACTTTTTACTTTGTACTTTGTTCATGTATCGTAAAAATCACATGTTTATTTTAGTTTTTTTACTCTGTATAATTTGTTAGTTTCTCAATTGCGCTGGAGTATGGAGTCTGGAGTCTGGAGTCTGGAATAAAATGAAATGAAATTGATCAAAAAACTGGAAACTGGAAATAAAAAGAAAGGAGAAATACAGTAGAAAGCTAATCCTTGATAAAGTCATAACTTATAATTAGTTGTACTATGTGTAATTTACATTCTGGATTTTAGGTAGAAAATATTAGGTGTTTTTTTAGCTATAACAAACTTACTTCAGGTTTTAGTTTTAAAAAAGTATGTATGACAAATTCTTTCATCTATAAAATGTTTCAAGTTTCTTGTGTTTTTTCTCTAGATAAAATTTTTCGGGTTGGAAGTTCAAAGGCGTTAGAATAGGTAAAAAAAGGTTTATTTGAGAGAAGTAACGAAGAAGGAGGAACGACCAAAAAGCTTATGCCTCCAGACTCTAGACTCTAGGCTATGCTTTTAGAATACAGAATAAAGTATGTAAATGTAGAATGTGTACATATGGCGATGCGGAGAATAAAAAATCAACAATCAAAGCACAAGTTATGTGTTGTGTGTACTTTTGTACTACATTTTACGACAAAAGCTGGATTCAAGACTCGAGATTCAGGATTCAAAACACAACACACATGACACGATTTTTGACATGTGACTTTTTTGACGTGCGTCACACTTTCTGTTTTTTTTTCATCTAGAATCTAGAGGTATATCCTTTTATAATATGAGCTTTCTGTAATCACCATGAAAATCCAGATTCAGATTCAAAGTCCTCGTGTGTCGATTTACGGTTTTCCTTTTACTTTTTACCCTGTAAAAATAAAGTGTACATTTAAATATTCTTGAGAATGGGACCCCTACACGGCAAATCCTTTTCAAAATTCGGTTCTCAAGAACCTGTCACAACGTTTTGAGTTTTGATCAAAAGATGATTGTAAAACGGGTGTATGAAATTGGCCATGGCCTTTTACTTTTTACTTTACTACTTACTTATCAATATTTTTCATACTATTTTTGACCCATTTTGTTTGCCATACTCTCAATACTCAATACTCAATACTCAATAAGCATGTGAGATGACAGAGATGACAAATCTCAGCGTGAGTCTCAAATCTCAAAGGATCAAGACATAATAATAATTATTATTATTTTAATGCTAAACTTATTACTAGTTCAATGATAATAATTTTAAGGAATTTGAAACGGCACCAAATCCTTGAAAACCCAAGAAATCGAGTATTGATAATAGTCGAAATTTTTGTTATTATAAATTATAAAAGTGTAAAGGTATAAAAGCTGCTGTCGAAAAAGTAGAAAGTAGAAACGTTTCGTTTTCCTTTTGTATGTGATTTCTGTATGTAGGCGTTGTGCTGTCTTTGAATCAGTACAAGTATAATACTTTGAATTTTACCTAGAATCTAGAATCTAGATTCTAGAACAGAGTTAAAAGTTGAATCAGTCGTTTACATAAGTCTGAAAACTCAAAACAGGTGCTTTAGCATTCGGAGTCATAAGATACAATTACCAAGGAGGATGAAGCATAATTGGACAAGGAAAGGAGATAAAGATAAAATACAAAAGTTCTTTTATCTCCCTGGCTCAAGGTTCAATGTTCAATGTTCAATGCATTTGAAATTTGAAGCTTAAGCAGAAGACAGAACAAGAGTCAAATTCATATTAAGTAACTAACAATCAAATAAGTGTGCTTATATGAGCATAAATGTAGAATGTAGAATGTAGACATTACTTTGTAATTTTGATCCGGAGGTCGACTAAAAAAGGGAAAGAAGAGAAAACAAGAGTCATTCTCTTGGATTTCCTCCCCTTAATAAATTCTTATGATTTTCCTCCGTGTACATACTTTTTACTTATATACTTTTGTGCAAGGAGAAAGTGGAAATATGTGTATGAATTTTTAGTATTTAAATACCTGAATCTGAATCTGAATTACAGTGGTAATGCTTTTTACTGTTCACTGTTCCCTGTTCAGAGGCTTAGAGATTAGAGGTCGAGTCACAAAACTGCCTCATACAACATACAACACATGTAAAATATCACGACATCATTACTGATGAAAAACAAGAAATTATGGGTTTTGGTGGAATTATTATGTAGGATAAAAATGAAAAGTATATGAAATAAAAACACAAAACACAAAAGGTTCCATTCCAACGTGTAGTATTTTGTATTTTGTACATGATGTAAATTTTACTTGTTTTTTACTCTTACCTTTTTCACCATCTTTTCATCTCTACACATTACACATAAAATGTAAAATTCTCCCAGTCTCAAGAATAAAGAACACAAAAATTACTTTTTTCTTTTACTTTCTCTTTAATTATACTGAATACTGAATAATAGTAAAAATCCTTTTATCACAGCCCACTCTGAACTCTGAACTGTGAAATTTGAGCTATGGAAAACACAAAATAGAAAAACAATCTACAATTTGTAATTTGTAACACGACACCAAAACGACATAATTTCTTTTCCTTTTTAAATCTTAAAGCTTAAAGTTCAAAGTTGAAAACACACTAAAGTGTTTCTTGTTTGTTTGAAAGAACCTCCTGGATTTATAAGTCAAAGTGTATCCAAAATTGGGCCAGTAAATAATTATAATAAAGAATAAAGAGTACATTATTAAAAGTGGGAAAGGTAAATGTAAATATTCATACATAAAACATAAGATAAAAGATAAAAGCTTTGTGTGACTTGTAACAAAATATTGTTGTTATTATTAGGGAAAATGCAAAGTACTCTTTGAGTACAGAAACAGAATAATACATGATACATGAGGCCATTAAAGTTGTCATTAGCAGGTATCAAGTGTACATGTAGATATAACGTCTAACTTCTACCGTCTAAATCATGATAAGTATACTTATAACAAATAACAAACGTAATAAGGCACCATGTGTTTTGAATTTTCTCAAATGTCTCTCCATTTTCTGTTTCAGACTCCAACTCCGACTCTAGATTCTAGACTCTTGAATCTCAAGTACATGACATATAAAATTGAACTGGAACCATTCCAAAGGAAAAGCAGGAATATTAAAGTGGGTATCTATAGTAACGACTCTTTACTCTTTACGACTCAAATGATTCAGAGAAAGAGAAGAGAAGAAATTGCTAAGTATAATAAATTGTACTTATGTATATCGCTCATCGCTAGTCGCTCGTCCTTCTCCGTGGGAAAAATACAGAGTGTACTCATAACCCAAAGCTCAAAACTCTATCCTGCAAAACTAGATTGTACGAATACAATTTAGACTTTAGGCTTGAGGCTGAGAAACTTGATACTTGATACTCAAAACTCGAGACTGGAGACTGGAGACTGGAGAAAGTTACAGATGGTTTTACCTTCTTATTTGTAAACAAGAATAAAAAGTTTGCCATTGTTTTTATTTCTGCTTTTGAGAACCTTGTAAAATATAAAGTATAAAGAGTAAAGTGTAAAAAAACATTTACAGTAAATACATAGCAAATGTACTTTGAGCTTTGAAAATATTTTCTATCTAAGAAAAAGTATTCCTGCATCCTTGTAAATTTACTAGAAATCTAAAATCTAAACGTATTTGTATTTTGTATTTGTATTTATTTATGGTAAATGGCAAAGGTGTGGATAATTTGCAATTTGTAATTTCATCGCATTTCCTCTGGCCTCTGGCGTCAGGAGTCTGGAGTTTGGCAAAATGACAAAAACACTAGAAAAATACAGGTTAATTTTCTAATTCCACTAGTCTCATTTTTTCTTGAATTTTGAATTTTGAACGACGTGAGATGAGATGAGAAAAGATGAAAGAGAAAGTAAAAATATTTGAAGAAAGCAGCAGATGAGATTTAAGGGTCTTCAGAAAAAGAAATATAAAGATACAGAATACAGATTTAGGCCAAGTACGATATAATTTACAAAGAAGGAATTGAAGCTCAAAACATGGTACAAAGTACAAAATACAAAAGCCACAAGATTAAAAAGAAAGAAGAAAGAAACCTTATTTATTTTATAGGACATGAAGAATGAAGACCGAGTCTTTGGAATTACCATTCTCATTCTCATTTTGTCTACAATAACAAGAACAACAGCAGAACAACAAGAGGAGGAACAAGATGCGGCATATGGCGAAAGAGTGGAGATTATGCGGGATTATATGTCATGTGATTGCTTCAGGTCATTCATTCATTTACCCATTTTCTATTCCTCCGCTTTTCAAAAGATGAAGGCTAAAAATTCCGCATTCGTATTTAGTATTTAGTATTTGCGTCGTCATCGTCATTTTCATCTTTATCTTTATTTGAAAAAAAAAACAACTTTTGTCCGTTTTGTTCAAAAAATGTACATAAAAAATACAAGTACAAAATATAGAGTACACATGCTGAATTTTGAACTTGTATGTGTATTTCCGTTCTAATTTCTCCACTCATTTCCAGCTCAGTTCCAGTTTTCCCATTTCACAGTGATACGTGCATTTGTACTGCAAATGGCAATGGTAATGGCAGTTGATATTTTGGAGGTATTGTTCATCGCTCATTTTTCATTCGTCATTAATCATTAATCATTAATCAAACGTCTGTCTGAAATGCATTTACAATTTACACGCACGATGCATCATCCATAATCCATACTCCATAATCCGTATCATATCAAGTTTTCTGTCCAAATAAGTGACAGTACATAGAAAACCGACAGTAGACAGCAGACATCAGACAGCAGATGATACATGACACTTGAGAAACATGTATAAATCCAATCCAATCTACTGGAATAAAAATAAAACATGCATAATAAAATATCAAGTAGAATTTGCACAAGTTCCACAAAACATAACACATAAAATCCATGTGGATTCCAATGCCGATTTGGATTCCGGTTTAACTTGGACTAGTAATTTTTCACTTGCCACTTTTCATCATTTATTAAAAGGCGAGCTGTTGACCTTTCTTCAATACGGTTTCTGTTCTCAATGCTCAATGTCCAATGCTCAAGGCTCTGTACTCCACATCAAGTTAAATGGATAGTGAACAGTGAACAGTGGACAGTCAATATAAAAGAATATCAACATGAACATGGACGAGAAGTATAGCAGCATCTGTTGTCTGTTGCCTCTTCTCTCTTCTCTGTTCTTCTGTTCTTCTGTTGTATGTTGAATGTCGTCCTTTAGAAACGGGAAAAGTCAAAGTCGAAAGTCAATTCAATAGATGCTTTTCCCAAAGTTGAACTGGCTTCTTCTTTTGTCCTCTTCCAACTTCTACTCTTCCACACCCACATGTTGTATGTTGTATGTTGTCGCACATGCACATAAGTACACTGAACAAATATAAAGCTTTTGACTACATGTTCTATGTCTCTTGTCCATCTCCACCAAAGTTACGACTCTACAAGTACACAAGATAGGAGATGCGAGTTCACTGGAGACTCCAGACTCCAGATTCCAGATTCCAGACTCCAGGTGGACAGTCCATAAATAACATGAAAAGCTGATAATAAATGACGGTTAAATAACTAGGGAAAGAAAACTTTGCTCTTTCATCATTCTTTACTCTTCAGCCGTACATACAAAAAACATACATACACGTCTGTACTATACAGTGTAGAGTTTAGAGTGTAGAGGGCACATAAAAAGACAGAAGCAGAAGAAGAGGCAGATGAGGAAAAGAGACAAGCTAAAGTACAGTGAATATAGGTGAGAGTTGAGTGAAAAAGTAAAGGCTATAGAAAATAGAAATTCATCCTTTCTTTTCTTTTCCCCTGTAGACTGTAGACGGTAGGCAGTAGACAGAAGACAGAACAGTTTCAACTTTTAGTTTTAGTTTTACCACATATACAAAATACCAAATACCAAATGGAAAGGTACATCCTTACATGTGTGCACTTCCAACTCCACTTCCACTTCCATCCTCCAGCTCCTGTTCTCTTAGTCTATTAATAAATGATGAATCCAGAATCCAGCTCCAGATGCAGAGGATCATGTGTACTAGTTAGGATGGAGTATTCACTATTCACTTTTCACTCGCGGTCACGTACCCTCTTCCCTCCACGATACATCATACTTTATTTATTATCCATTTACCTGTGCTCCTTCTTTATCCTCTTTTCTCCTCTTCTTCCAGCTGAATTACTCACACATCACACATACTTTTCTATCCACATTCTACATTCTACATGTTACATTTGTAAGAGAAAAGCTAATGTATCTGCACATGCAACAATGCAACAATTCCTAATTCCTAACTCCAAATTGCAGGATGAAGTATGAAACATGTATTACCTGTCAGCATCAATAATATTAAGAATTAATATGGATGAATTGTCCATGTGTTGACAAAATGCAGAGAATACAAAATAAAAAGTTGACCATTGATGACGATGACGATGATGATGAAAAGCTCAAGATTGAAGATGTCTCTCTCCATCCCATTTCTATGGAGACTGGAGACTAGAGAATAAGAGACAAAAACAGGAAGATGGAAAGAAAAAAGAAATGAACAGTTTCCCTCACTCTTTCTGATTCTCTCTGTTTTCTATTCTCTATTCTAGTGTGTGTATAGTTTCTGGTGCAAGTTAAGTGCAAGCTAAAAGCTTCTCTCCATGTACTCCTCATCTATCTATCTATCCATCTATTTACATTTTACATGTGTGAGTGTGTGTACTTCAACTCGGTGCAAAAAAAGACGTAAAAACTATATAAAACTGAACACTACAGACTACAGACTACAGACGGAACACCATGGAGTCACTCACTATCATTCAGAATGGAATAAATGCAACTCTTATCTCTTCTCTTGGATGTGTTACTGGTTACGGAGTTACGGATAGCTAATATCATATATCTATCTTCACACTGGAGACTGGAGATACCGTGACGAAAACTAGCGAATCCTATGATATTTTACGTTTACTTTTATAAACCCTTTCCATGTTTCATGCTCTAGATTCTAGATTCTAGAGTGTAAAATTCCAGTTTCCAGTTTTCTGGTTCGGTTTTCATATAAAAGATCCTCTCGGATCTCGGTCCTCGATTCTTGATTCTCGGTAGTTCGTAGTTGGGAGTTTGGAGTTTTTCTATGTACTTATCATTTGCACATTCTTCTGTTTTCCGCATGTGTATCAATGTGAAAAGTTTGGTATTTTCTACACTTTTGTATCCCGTATTCCGTATTCCGTTTTATGACCTTTCTCTACTTTCTGTTCTCTTTTTCTTTCTTTTCCTAAAGACTGAAGCCTGAAGATAGTCAATGCACACTAACATTTTTAGGCTTTCATTTCATTATTCTGTGGATGAAGTATAAAGTAGAAAGTATAGATGTAAAGTACAATCAAGTACATAAATCCAGAATCCAGAATCCGGATTCCGGATTCCTGCATGTTTTTCTCCTCAGGGTTTTTTTTTCTTTTCCCTAAAAAAAGGAACAAAAAAGAAATGACTTCATTTGTCTCGCTTTTACAGTTTGTCTGTGTCAAAAAAAAGTCTTTTTATCAGCACTTCCATCTTCATCTCCTCTTGATTCTTGATTCTTGACTCTTGATTCAAACATTCAGCTCCTTTTATTTTCCTGTTATGTGATCATCATCATTCGAGTTGGAGTAGTTGGGTCTTCAAGGATTATTATAATTTGAGACTAGACTTTTGGTCTCTTATACTTTTTAGCATCTGGGATCTAGAATTTTGTTGTAAAAGATGGATTTTGGATTTGACGTTTCATCGTCAATGAAGAATGAAGAATATTATCCTAGTCAAAGTCAAAGCCAACGTCAAAGTCGGAGGATTTGGAACTTATTCTGAGAAAAGTATTCAATCCTGATCCCTCATGACGCTTTTCCCATCGAATATGTTATTTAATCATCTTTTTAATATTATGAAAATATTAAATAGGGCTTCAAGTGTGAAGTGTGAAGACATCATATTTTACTTTTTATTCTACTTCTACATAAAATTCTAGAACAGAAAATATGAAATGGGAAAAAAGGGAGGATCAATTTTTATGGAGAAAACACATTTCAGTTCTCATAATATTCATAATATATATTACATTGTGGTCGTTTTTACTTTTTTTTTGTTTACTAAAATCGATCGTATAAAAAACAGTCTCTGCTTCTCTGACGTATGGTTTAAATGAGAAGACAAAAAAGAAGTTCTGAAAGAAGGGGTTTTTTTAGTAATGAAACAGTTGAAGATGTATTATAAATCACAAAGTAGTTTTATTATGATGATGAAAACAAAACAGAAAGAATGAATACATTTTGATCACGGATGAATGAGTCCTTTATGAATTTGTGGTGCTGGAAACTGGAAAAATGTCCAAACTACAAACAGGTTCTTTTCCATGATTCCAACTTCCAACCGACACACTGCTCAAGTCATCTGGTGGTGAAGGAAGGAAACATTTCCAGAGTGAAAGTTCCAGAAAATATTTCTGGAGAAAGTTTCAGAGAAAGTTTTTCCCTTTGGAACTTCCTGTAATTTATAAGTAGGTTGTTGGTTGTTACTTTACTTTGTTGTTTTGTTCTGCATTGTTTTTTAATTGACTTTTCTAATAATAATGCTTTTTGATTTTATGTACTGTGTAGAAAAATTGCCAGTGTGCATTTAGATCACAACTCTTTTTCTTATTTTTACGTTTGTAGTATTCAGTATTCAATATCATGTTTCTTTATTATTTTTTTATTATTATGCATTGTCACAAAATATTTTATGAGAGACTCATTTTCATCTCTCGTTATGTTATGCTTATGTTAATAGTTTTTTTACATTCTAATATTTTGTATTTACTATTTACACGTAATTATCTGTAATCTGTATTCATATTTGTAGATGTGTCACAATTATTATGCATATTATTTATAGTAATATACTTTTTATTCTCTATCACGGACATTTATACCTTGTACAGTTTGTGTATAATTAATCCACCTACTTTTCTTGTTAATATTATTATTATTATTTTCATATTAATTCACATTCTTTAATATATACTTATTAATATTATAGGTACAATTTTTCTCATCTCATCTCTCATAACATATTTTCAGTTTTCATTTGACTTGTGTATTTTAAATTTAAACAGATGAGAATTCGCACCAATAATTATTTTCGTCAGTACATATAAATATGTTATGTTATTATGATTATTATTCGCTTAAGGATTTTTCATTGTACATAAAATAGATAGTTCCGAAGATTTTTATCTCGCATATTTTTTTTGATCCAGGTACATTTTGGTAAGCACATTCATTAAAAAATTTCAAACTTGTAGTTTATAGTTTATAATATATTCAGCATTTTAAAAAGAATAAATCATTCTTAAAGAAATTTAAGGTGGATTTTTTATTATTTTGTCTATTGTTGATCTTATGATATGTAATTTTCTTAACTTGTTCAATTTCATATGTGAGTTTTATTATTGAAAATAGAAATAGAGTATGTATAATGTATATGCGTAAATATTGAATGACCGTTTACATAAAAGATAAAAAATGTCTACAACATTTTTGTACGATCGCCATTTGATAATTGTCAAGGTTTAAGGTGAAAGCGAAAGTTTTGTGTAGACTTTTTTTTCAGTTTCAGTTCCGCGTAGGTAATTTGAGCTTTTTCACCGTAACAGAGTTTTGTATTTGCTGTCATGTTCAGAATATTTTTTGTAGGTTGAGAAAATATTTGAGAATTTTTATTGTTATTTAGCTATAGTGAGTCCATAAACTCTGCCCGCATCAATATAATAAAGCCGTATTCGGATGGGGAAACACGCTGGAATTCAGCCGAATTTTGGCCCGTTTTTCGCCCGAATTCGGTTAAACATTCGGCTGAATCTTTCGGATATCTCCATTTTCGGCAGAATTCAAACAAATTTTTCGGCCGAAAAACGGGCCAAAATTCGGCTGCAATAAATCCTAACCGAATCCGGCCGGAAACTTTGATACGGGTGGTTATGGTTCCCTGTTATAGAAATTGATTTTAGGAAAATAATATAAATGGAAAATTTTTTAAAAGGGGCTAAACTTTTTGGGATGCATTTAAATAGATCAAGGTTTTTAAATTGATTTTACCCTGTATTTAAATAAATTAATACCCTAGACTTTAAACATAATAAAGCTGACCATATCATACTGACAGCTTGTTTCATAAATTTATTTATAGTTACATATGTAGCACAATTATTTTAGTAATATATTATTATTGTTCTAAACCTAAATCTAAACTCCAAATGTTTCTCTTTTATAGTTATTGGAGTTTAGAATACACTTATATAATATAATAAATACATATGTACATATAACGTTTATTAGCTTTGTATATATGTATCTATGTACACATGAGTAATTGACAGGAGAATGGGGAAAGAAGAACTTTGCTCTTCTTCCATCATCATCTTATTAATGTCTAAAAAATACAAAATACAATAATAACATTGGTACACTATTAACTATTAATGTTACATGTAATGAAATGATTGATGAATCAATATATTCATTCATTACTCCTTACGGCGAAATCGGACGTTAAAAGCTCTGATTAGAGGACTATGGGTTTGTGCAAAATGCTTTGCATTTTCCTCCATAGATTGAACATTGAACTAGCCCTATCTTTAAATATACCCTTAAATCCTAAACATTTTACTTAAACTAAAATAACCATTAGTGAGTGGTCCATTTTGTACAAACAGGTACAGTTGAGTTGTCATTTGATTCCATATTCCATCATTCATCATTCCATCCTAAATATTTCCTATTTCACATTTCCTCTTTTACACAAAAGTAATAATATTATTGATAAAGTCATTTACAATGTTCATAAGTCAAAATGTAGTTAAATTGTACTATTATTCTCATTCTTTCCGGGGGACAGGATCATTCTATATTCTACATATGTATTATAGCATATATACACATTATATATTTTATGCAGCTGTATAACTGATTACAAACTATTCACGTGTGGAAAAAGGTTGTTTTTAAGTACGATGATATTTGATTATATTATTATGTAAAAACATCAAAATTCAAATTTGCGTTTAGTTTCAGTCGAAATATTGTCGATTTTGCATTATAAAATTTTGTTGCTTTCACCTTTTTTTGGTGTTTTAGTACATTTTACATTTTTGTGATAAATATTTGGTCAAATTCTGTTCAATATCTATTATTTTGTGAAGTATCTGTGCACAAATTTTAAAAATTCATCATCCCTAAAACTCTTCAATTTGTTGAGCACAGACTAACTAAAACTTAGAGTAGATGAAGTTACAAAAGCTACCATAATTGTGCACATGATTAGCAAATGATCAGTCTCATCTATTCAGTTTGCACGAAAGTAATACACTGTCTACTGAATACTGACTACTGCTTCAAAAAGTTTTCTCAAAATTGTACTTATTGGGCATTGGGCTACTAAATACTATAATTACATGCATACATTTTTTGATATATTATGTAATATTATTATTGTATTTTGTATTACAAGGTAAAATCTAGCACAGAAATCCTCAGTAGATACTTCCATGCTCACAATTCATAATTTATCACCTAGCACTTATCATCTATATGATCTACATGTGTAAAGTAAATAACATGTAATATACAATATACATATTATAACATAAAAATAAATACATATTATACTTATATTATAGTATATACAGTTTCTATGTACATGGTGATCAATATCAGTATCAGTAGTTTTTTTTCTGTGTATAAAAAATTTATCTTGGTTATATGTTTTTGTTTCATTTATTTTCAGACTTGTTCCGGATCCGATGAGAGTAAAGATGCGGATCCAGACTCATCAGACTCTTCTTCCGGGTCAGGTGGGTGCTCCAGATTCATGTAGACAACTAAATTAGACTTTTCAATGATTTCGTCCAACTTGTGTTTGATGGTGGTGAAGTCAGGCCTGTCTTTTGAGGATTCCAGCCAGCACTGTGATGCATAAAAAATGCATAAAAAAATATGGATTAAACCAATGCAAATAAATAAAGAGTAAAAATTGCATAATACTGATATTCATGTTTTTACCTGTTGCATGAGATTATACAGTGCATCTGAGCAATTGTGTGGCTGAGGCATACGATATCCCTTTTTCAACATGTCAAAAATACATGTATTTTCCACTCCCGGATACGGATTACCTCCAAATGTTACCTGTACGAATAACAAATAACAAATAACATGACAGAATAAGATCAAAATTAAATTAGGTCAAAAGAAGGTAAATTGAATACATGTAAAATGTTTTATGCATAGTTTTTTTTATTTAAGCTACTTACGATTTCCCAGAGAAGAATCCCATAGGACCAACTGTAATACAAAATTACGCATTATTATTATTATTACAATCACAAATAAAAATACCATGATGTTTTTAGTTCCCCTCGAATCTCAAATGTCAAAAGTTGCCCTAGAAATTTTACACCATGAAACAGCATCAATATCCTAGCTTTGATAATTTACGAACCGATAGAAACTAGAAACACGTCAAAAATCCATGACCATGTGCACTTAATTTTTTATCAGTCGTATACGAGTCGATCACTTTGGATTTGGTTTAGAGTTCAGAATGAAATTTTAGAGAAAATCAGTCAAGTATAATAAAATAAAGTACATGTTAAAAATACAGATATAGAAGTTTGTGAAGGTAAAAATAGCTGTACAATGATATATTACTTAGCTCCTATGAAATCTTTGAATTCCCTTGACCTTCTTTTACACATTATAATTTATACAGTATGCTACGTCAAATGCCAGTCCCATTCCTTCCACATGAACAGTTTCTACTAAAAACTAAAAACACAAGGTAAATTGAGAGAAAGTTCCAGTCCACCATTGACAACGTTCGACATCATACATCATACTCCTTTGTCCTTTAGTTTCAAGAAACTAGATACCTATTGATATTTCTTGTAACGGGAAATATGTTTTTGTACATTCTACATTCTACATGCAGGTGGACATGAATTATTCATAGATGGATGATCCTATATGTTTTCTCGTGAAAATCTGACACCTGGTCTGGTGTAGTCTATATGTAGTCTAGTCGCGAAAGGAGACAGACCTGTTGCCTCCTGCATTTCAATATTAAAATTATGATGATGAATTTTTGAATCAACTGTCTGCCTCGTTTTGACAGTTGGTACACATAATATTTTCTAGGTCCTTTGTTCTTTGTTCTATTTTCAGCTTACAGGATTGGCATCCTTTTACAAAATGTGCGTCAAAATTTCCGAGCTAAGTATGCAGTGCACGCATCATAATCTTTGGTTTAACCAGCTTGCTAAAGAGTACAGATGGAATTCTTATTCCACATAACTCTACAATCTACAACCTACAGCTAACAGTCTAGAGTCTAGAGTGTACATTTCCGAATCTTTGATCTAGGATCGAGTAGGCATCAGGATTCTGGTTCCAGATTCCAGAGGATCCAGGATATTAGCAAATTCACGCTACAAAGCATCCAGGATTGATTTCCTGGAAACGTGTCATTCCTCACTAACATATGTACAATTTACACTGTAAAACATAACAATATAGCTAAGATAATTTATATCGTAGATACTTGTGTTATCCAAGCCAAGGCCTTTACCATACAAAGAAAATTTTCCAGATAATGAGATAAATTTCCTCGAACTTCTTTAGTCTATACAATATCTGTATTAAAATCTGTAGTACACCATAAAACAGACATGATAAAAAGCTTACATTTCTAGTTTCTAGTATTTCGTATTTCTAATATTTATATAAATTCCAGATTGTACTGGAATTTTGAGACTCTTCTCATGTGTATCTACATTTTCCTCAGAACACTTGACTATATTTACTCTACAAAAATCAAGAATCCAAATCCAAATCTATATCAAGAATTGAAATATCCAGCGGTTGGTTTCAAGTTTCTAAAGCTTTGAGCTCGAGAAGCTCGAGAATCATGTTCTAGTTTATCCTTCATCAAGAATCAAGATTCAAGTATGTTTCAATGAGTTTGTGATCAAATATCAAATATCACTTGATTATACCGTAGATATATGTATGTGTCCATGAGCTGGATTTTGGATTTCGGATTGAAACTTATTGTTAGAACGGGAGTGAGAGTGTAGAGTGTAGAGTTCTACTAAATTCGGTTAGCTTCAGTTCCCAATTTCCAATTCTGCCACAGACCACAGATTTAACACGCTACGATATGTACTTTAAACTTTAACTCGTTTTCACGAGCACACAAAAAAAGTATTGTAGAATTCTAATTCCAGTTCCAACTCTAATTGCAATTCCACAGTCAACTCGGACGCTGGATTTCACATTCCACAATTATCTACAATCCACATACTTGACCCGGAATACAGTACGATTTAGGAATCTTGAAAAGTATCATTATTCCAGTGAAATAAAAAGTATCTTCGTTTTCTCTCATTGTTTGAATTGGTTTTGACTTTTGACCTTCATTTTACACAGTCCATTGCCCGCAGTCTAAATTTCAAACGAAATAAATGAACCCAATTCCCAGTTCCGAATTCCTCATCCGCTTCTCTATTCTCTATTATGTAACTTACATGGACAAGTCACATGTAAATTGTACATTGTAAATAGTATACTTTACCATCAAATTCTCAAGTCTGACTTTCAACTTTTGTCTATCTATTTTCCCCAAGGTTTGACGGCTGACGTTTGAGGACGGATTTGCATGTATATGAAAACATGAAGCTTTTAGCATGTAGAATGTAGAGACAACGTGATGATTGAAAATCTGGGCAATTAGCAATTTTCCATTGTGACTGGATCTCACGATCTCCCAGCCATCATCAAAACCATCTCCAAAGGCCAACGACGAAACAATGAAACAATCAAAGTATTTTGTTCTGTACTTTGTATGTAATACATATACAACGCACAATACAAAATACAAAACACAGAAGACACAACAGAACACTCAAGGCTCAACACAAAACATGACTCGGATATCAATATCAAGTTGGACTGTGTTTTGATTATTTCATGTCTCATTTGCATGAACCTTGTGACACCGGCAAAGTACGTTGAACATCCTACACTCTCTCCATTCTTCCTCTTCCCTTACTAACGAATCCAGTTCCAAGCCACAATTCAAAGTCAAAATAAACCTGGATTGTCAGATTGTCAAATTGTATTACAAATTACAAAGTATGTACAATGTAGGTTGAACATTGAACATTCATGTGGAAAAAATGTATAAATAACTCAGATCGAAAATGTGGAAGGTGGATTCTGTATTCTGTATTTATCTATCTTGATTCTGGAACTTGATTGTAATTTATATCAACTCTCCGTCTAGCATTTGTCTGTGTCGGAATTCGGATCAGTATCGAATTTGGTATTCGCCTGCCCACGCACAACAGAGACAAAGATAAAGACAGAAAACACGCATGTGGTAAGTAGTAACGAAACGACAAAACATGTATGACAATATGAGCTCAATCAATATCAATATTGTATCTACTTTCTACTTGAACTGTACAAAATACAAATACAAACAGATATCTAATAGTTGATGATTGATGGAAATTCCATCACAATTCCCAATTATATTTTACTACCACCCAAAATATCCTCCTACCTCCACGCACTTGCCGATTTTCATAGCAAGTGTCCATATGGACCATATGACAAGTGTCAAATATCAAAATATCAAATCACATTTTATACTTTATATTGCAAATTGCAATCTATATAGAGATTTTTGGAACAAAGTCATCCATAATTCATCACAAGTCAAAATTAATTTTCAAGTGGGAATTCCTCACATTTCCCAACAACTGTTCTTTGTACAGGTACCAGTTTTTGAGGATTAGGGTTATGGAGCCTTAGTAAATGAATGTTAGTTGTTAGTTGTA
>JABASP010001440.1:0-29463 GCA_019776565.1 Sminthurinus signatus | reverse complement strand
TCATCAATAAATTTGGTTGTTCAACTTGAACTTCAATATCAGGTGTTACCAATAAAGCAAAATTTTCCAAACTATTTCGATTCAGAATGAATAGACCGATCCGAGGCTCCACATTTCTAGAAAGATATTTAGAAAAAGAAGGTCATTTTTACATGAAGTACAAACTTTACTTTTTCATTATATGTCAGAAACAATTAACAAAGGACGAAGAAGCATATATATATCAGGTTGTGCATCTCGTACTTCATGTATATTATGACTTTATTATTGCTTATGTCTAAGTATAAGAGCGCACTTTTGTGTTTTACAGTGAATGTACTTTTTAAAAAGTCTTCTTTTTGACTATACTAAAAGTTTATCTTTAAAACAAACTATGAATGACAAACGTGGAGAGAAAAAAGACTACTATGTACTATGGGCTACTGGCATGTAAGTTTGTAATACAATCTAAGAAGTTCAAGTGAGACCCTACTGTTAAGACTGTAGGGGGTAACATTATCACGTCCATGTATGATTTTGAGCTGTAGTGTCTGTGTGTTTTTGTTATGTAATACATGGATTTATGAAAGTAAAGGGAATTTACATTTGAGGATGGAAGAGAGAAAGAGATGACGAAGGAATTCCTATTGAAAGGTGTACTACATTGACGGTGTTACTACTATTACTAAAACTTTAGTTTTCATTAGTAAGTAGTAGACATGACAGAGTGAAAAGTGAGTACTGTATTTCAAATACACAGTATACACACACTATGGAAAATAGCTTGATCTAGTTGTACACTGTATGCAGGGTGTATGAGGTAAGTTGTAAATTCTTTCTCGGCACTATACATTTCAGATGAGTCTCTCTCAATTTGGACGTCCCGTGAACCCGTCTTTTTGCTATACAATGCATTAATCAGAATCACTGAAATTACTCACATTTACTATATATATATATACATGAAAATTGACTATTACTATTGTATTACGGATACAAAGGGAATCAAAATGAACATTTTTTGTATAAGAGACCCTGTAGTAATAAATGAGTAAAAGTGATGTGATTATAATATGTGATTTAGAACAGCACATATAAATACACGCTATACAAACAAATGTACGATGATCGTATTATATAATATGTTGCATATGTATAAACAAAATGAAGTTCCATTCTGAAATTTTCCCACATTCTATACATATGCTACATCCTCATTCACCTTTGACAGACTAGAGTAGGCATATAGGTATATATATTATATAGAATAAATATTGAAGACCCAAAGAGATGAGAATATTTAGAGAAAAATAATAATGCACAAGTTAGAAACAGAGGGAGTAATAGAGAGATGGATGAAACTCTGTGGAACTACAAGGAAATACTCAGCACGTAACTAATTCTTTTCCACATCAAGTTCCTCTCATTTTTTCCTCCTCCTTCTGCATGCTTCACCTTGCATTGCATTAAACTTTTTGACTTTACACTCTCGTTGGTTCTTGTTGGCTCCCGCTCAACTTTTATCCGAGCACTTTTTCTACACACTGAATACTGAATCGGAATGAAAATGGCCCACTCTATGATACACGATTTAAAGAAAGAAAGCTGCTACTACTGATGATGATGAGGAGGATGCCGTCTTGAAAAAAAAAATTCACAAGACCAAGTGATGTCCTACTATTTCTGTCTCGTATGATTTGGGCCACAGTGAGATAAAATGAGGATTCTTTTTTCTCTCTTTCAACTCTCTCGCACTCTTGAGCTATAGACGACTCTCTGTTTGTCTGCCGTTTCTTATTTTACAGTTTCAGTTTCTTCTCTCTCACTACCTACATCCAACCGAAAACTAGAACCATACTGCCTCAATCTAAACGTACACAAACAGAGTTCAACAGTGAAATTTTGTAAACTCCACCCGGGTCGGGTGGATCCCTCATGAAGAAGAAGAAGAAGAAGAAGAAGGAGAGAGACATAGAGAGAGTCAGGACATATCATCATCATCCTCGTCAAGCATTTTTATAACTCTTCAATAACTTACTTCCTACAAAAACATTAACTTTAACTGGTAGTAGTACAACAAGTGCTAACACTTTTTAGTAACACTAACTATTATCAACTAAAATTTATTATTTCCCTATTATACATGAATATAACTGAAACGAAGGAAGGAAGGAAGGTAGAGAAAAGAAGAACAAGAGAGAAACAAGTTAGAATAGAAGAACAGACATAACACATTATATATAGATAAATAACAGTGTTTAAGAGCAACTAGAAATTATATAGGGTCAACTTATATAAAACCCGTCTGCAAAAAAAATAATATGGATTCTACTTTCATCAAACGTTGTATTAAACTAAATATTATTCTATTTGATTTTATCAGCTAAGTAGTACTAACTTTTATAATAATAATAATAATTACTAGTATCTAGTATTCCAATATTCAGTATCAATTCAAATGTGTCAATCATACATAATATACATGTATAAGTAAAGGTAGACCGCATAGTTTTTATCTTTCTTTTTTTTAAAAAAAAATAAGAAGTAGCTTTTCAAACTAAAAGTGGTACAAGAAAGAAAATACAAAAAAAGTAAGATATCTGACAACAACATGAGAAGTTGTACTGACATTCACCTTTGTAGTACATAATATATTTGTTTCATTTATTTTCCTTCGTTTTTTTTCCTACTTTCATTCTTTTGTAGACTTGTTGCTCTTTCCCTTAATATTTTGACTAGCTGATACTATTCAACTAATTGTCATTCACATCGACGGTTTCTTGACAAACTTTAAAAATGAACTAGAATCAAAAGTGACACGTCCAATAACTAATGAGAATATAAGAGTCAGTCCGGAACATTTCGACTTGTTTTCTTCTTCTTCCCTATGTAATACTATTATTTGTTTTTTTGTGCTGGAAAAAAAATACCTACAGATGTTTTTGTTGGTATTGTGTGAAGTGTAAGTATATATATATATATATCTTTGTGCAAATGTGTGTGTGTATATACAAGTGATTCATTAAAGAAACTATTTGCCGTGTTGGAATGGATACAAAATCAGGCTACGACAACTATTACTTTTAATTATCTGTTTAAATTGGTAAGTCAATTAGAAAAAAAACAGTCTTTTACTATATAATGATAAGTAGTGATAAGTTGTTTCTATTTAAATGGTTAAATATAGTGTACCTATACAATAATTACCTACATTTATGAGATATACTGTTTTGCATTTGTGATATATCTATATATACATGCCGAATTTCCTTGTTAACGAATACACACACGAATGCGCATGTAATTCTTTAACAAAAATACATTCATTCACATATCGTCAGCATAAAAATGTAATAGAAAACAATACTTTGGTAATAGTAAGCACATTCCAATTGAGTATCTAAACATCTAAAATAAATAAATAAACAGAGCCTAGCTAAACTATATATATATATATATATTAATGGTTTTACATCAAGTAATTCATAAGATAGTTAGAAAAGAAAAATATATAGTACCGTTTATATAAAAAGAGACTTCCAGTTGTATTACACTTTTTCTATAAAGTTAAAATAAAATATAAATAAATAAAAAGTTAGTGAATGGTAGTATATATAAATGATACTTCTTATTTCTTATATTATGTTATTGTTATATACAAAAGTGTAATAATATAGTGTATTTTACCCATGATTCAACGGAGCAATCATACTCATATAAAGCAACTTGTGCGGACACTTTGATAATTTTTTCAAAATTATTATCTTTCCTTTTAATAACTTCAGAATTTAATTTATTGGTCATTTTAGCAAGTTCTGCATTTTCAGCTTCTTTTTCTTTTAGTTTCTGTCGATGTTGGTGTTCTTTCATAATTGAAGAATTTTGGGAAAACAGAGGTTTAATATGTTGATGATGACTTTTACTACTATTTGTTGTCGTCTTATTCATATGATGTTGATGTGGATAATGAGTGTTTGAAGGAGTAATAATTAAAGTGGTATTGTTATTGGCCATCTTCTTTCGTAGTCCTCGAATAATATTATTAGTTGTATTGGAATTATTATAACCTCCATGTCCACGATTGTTGTTTCCAATATTTCCATGTCCTTGTTGATGATGAACTCCATGTAGAGACTTTGAGGCACCTCCACCACCACCACCACTATTACTAGTAGTATTATTAGTATTATTATAATGATTAATATTACTTCGACCACTACTTCTTTGTTTGTTGTCACTCATCTTGTTTTTATTTTAATGGGAATTAAAACTTTTACCTATAAAAGGACAAAAAAGAAGTAAAAATTTTTGATTAGAACTTTTAACTTTTAGAAGTTGTACATAAATGAATAAATATAATCAGAAACCAGGAAGTAGGAAGTATAATATATATAGATAAAATGTCACGTGTGCATTTTGTACAGAATAAAATAAAGATAATTTTAAATTATTTTCTACATTGAATTAACTGTTTTAGTGTAAATTATAGTAAATAAGTATGCCTTCAACATTTATGAAACACAAAATGAATCTTTTATAGATTTTTGACCACACCAACAACAATTAAAATTAGATGAAGGAAACTATATTATAGGTATATTTAAATAATGTACGTGTTATTGTTATTTATGTAGAAAGTTTTTACACAAGAACATTAATAAAAATCACACAAAACTATAATATTAAGTAAAAAATAAGCCCTTTCTAGTTTACCTATGGAAACGTTGTTTATTCTTTATTCTAACGTAAACACACAAAAACAGTTAGCACACAATACTGTTTACAATATAAATATCACATTACACAATAATAAAACAAGTATTATTTTAGGCCAGAATTACTATAATAATAATAATTAATCAGTCCTTTCATCATCAAAAATATAACTGAACTCTCTCTCAAAGTTTTCTGCGACGGAATTCATCATAATCCTTGAATTTTGCCCAAGGATAGTTAATTCTCTCTGCAACTCGTTAGCTGGCAATCCCAGTCATTTTTTAGTGCATTAAGCAACTGGCTATAAGTAAAACTACTACAAGCTTTTTTATCATTTATAGCAAGTGATGACTTCAACGTTGAACATAAGGACTTTTGTATTCTGCGTGTAATATTTTTATTTTAATGTAATTCAAATGTAATGTATTTTTAAAGTGTTCATTAATAATAGGCTTCAAAGTATCAGGGAAATGGAATTATGAAACGGTTGTTGATGTTTTATAATAAAACTTTTATTATTATCTTTCTTTTTTTTAGCTTATAAAATTGAACCTGTTTTTACTATTTTCCAATCAACATGCACATTGTTTGCTTTTACCCATGTTGTACTTAAATATCATACTAGATACTAGAGATGCTGTAGCATGTTGCTTTCTCTTTTTCCTGTCTGGTAGAAAGTATAGCTGGTAAAAAAGCAAATGGGCATCTATACAATCTACACGTATAAACGTACAATACCAACACAATAAATGTGTGTTTAAAATGGATCGATAATGTATGCAATCAAGTTCGGACTTTTGTGTATTTTGCACATGTCTATGTATACATGATGATGAACATATATACCAATAAATAGTAGCTTTTTTGTGTGTGTATGTTTTTGGTAGGGAAACATGCTAAAGTGACCTGTAAGAGTGTACCCACAAGTGGCTGTTTATCTATTATTGGCTGACTTTTTTTTTAGGATCCTTAACATTGTTCCAAAGTTAAAAATTCTAGAAAAAAAGTACTACTTGTACAAATCTTGATAAACAGTATAATTCTTTTCCAAGTAGATTCTCCAAATTTCGCCATAAGTACGATAATATATCGTATATAAACAGATAGTTACTCCGAGTTAGGTAAATAAAGATGATCTACTGAAGAAAAAAAAAAACTAGAGAAAATTTGAGTCTTCTCATAAGACACAGTATTTTACACATGGGTAATTAATTGAAGCTGGGTATATAGTATATAGACATGGTCTTAATATTATATTATGGTAATTGGTAATACACGGTGGGTACACAGTACACACTTAACAACTGCTGACATTTTTTTTTTCTTTTTCTTTTCATTCCATATTCACTTCAAAGCACAAAGGCCAATAGACAAACTGTGCTCACTGCTCACTGCTCACATTCATGGTACCCATAATATATATCCCATATGAAATGGTTGTGATGGGCTAAGCCTGAGTATTATACAACTCTACAATATAACATTATTAGCTGAGTAACCATGGCAGACGCAGACATGCACATGGAGCAGACGAGATAGAGAGAGAGAGAGATGGATATTCCGGGTAGAATTCGTTCATTACGATGTAAACTCTCTTCACGCTCGTGTGTATTGCAAAAACACATACACATAAATAAATATACATATGGTAAAGTACAACACAACTCACACGTTAGCATTTGCAAATACAAATCCACATGGCCAGCAGTCTCTCTCTATCTCCTTCTCTATTTTTGCCTGTGTATTTCGCTGTTGTTTTCTCTCGAGTCTCATCATCGTCAACTAGAGAGAGTGAGAGAGAGCGTAAGAGAGAGAGAGAGAGAGAAAGAAAACGCAATTGCCAACATCTGCTCTCTATTTCCTATCATCATTTTCTCCCATTTTCATGCATTAAAAAAGGTTACGAATTTACTTGTGTCTTGTGTGTAATGGGTAATGGGTGAGCAATGTCGGTGTACCATTTTCTTATTTTTCCATGCATTTTCTCTGACTTAGATACATACATACATATTTTACAACTTGTTAAGATATGTGTCCTTCTATCTTCTATCTACTACATACATGTGTATTTGTATATAGTATATAGTACATAGGTCCGAAAAACCAGTATTCTACACAATTTTAATATTTTTTCCAGTCTTACATAGATAGATACAGAAAATTTACTCAAATCCCTCTTCTTCTTTTTTTAATACTTTTATATAATGAATACTTTATACTTCATGCTTGACGGAAAATACATAACGGAAAATAAAAAAAAAGAAGAAAAAAAGAGACAAAACAAAGGATAAAATGAAGGACGACCATTATTATCACAAAATTATATGTATCAACAGCTGTACACATTGTACATAATATTACACGTTCAACTTTCAATGTGGTTGTACTTTGTAGTTTGATTAGTAGGCCGTATCGAGGTAGAAAATGTGGTGAAAGAGCCAGATATTCCAGGAATCTCTTGTTATTTTTATTCATTTATTTTTACATGTATGTATAATGTATAATACTTGGGGGTTATTATATTATTCTATAAAGTTAGAGTCAGAGACTATAGAAGTATATAGACAATAGACAATAGCATAAGATGTAAAAGCCCACAAACTGGTGTTGTTCTCTTCCTATTTCCTGTTAATTAGTACGTGATAATTTGCATATTCCTTACAACTTACAACAATTCAAACGCGGATGAGTACAAAGAAGAAGATGATGATGATGATGATGAGGAATGACGAATGACATCAAAACAAAGCATTATTTCTTATTTCATGTTCCGGGCTTTATAATAGTCCCAATAAAAGATACCCAACATATTTATTATATTATATAAGTGCTTATTATGCAAACAAAAATACCAGAGTATCTACCACTGAAAAAGCTTTATGGCAGTTTATCAACCCAGAATTTTTTATCACATACAAAAATTAAGTAGCATTATTTCACAATGAGTTTCATCTTTTAAATTTTTTTTCCATGTCCTATTTGTATAAACATTTTGTTTTTACTCTTCCCACTAAAATATTATATTATCTTTTACAATTTGGTTTCATAGAAACAAGAGGATGTACAATGTACAATTTGTGTTTTGTGTATTCAGTGTTCACACATGTAATGGTTGTTATTAGTGATCTGAATCTGGACACCTGTTGCTGAGCCTCTCTATTATATTCTTTATTCCATGAATAGAGCACTTTATACTTTATACTGTGTACTTATGATGTTTCCTGATTTTAGATTCCTCTAAGGAACTCTTGACTCTTGTCTTGTGACTACTAGCTACCAGTGTTGTCTACATTCTACATGGAAAATGAAACTGTGTGCATAGATGTTTTGGTTCTCTCCTTGCATGCGTGCAACTGGAAAGTGGAAAGAGTATAGAATACGGAGCTAGAACTGGAATGAGTGGTTTCCAACCCACTCAATTCGCATCTCATGCTCATAGTTCGTAGTTTGTACAATGTACATCCCGATTTCTGTTCTTCTGTGTGAGTAACCAAAGTTTGACTCAATCCACAATTCTATAAACTTGTCTACTTTATCCCTTCGTGACTTTTTTCCACATTATTTAATAAATGAAGTGTACACGAGACACGAGTCATCAGAAAAAAAAAACAAGATACACACCAAAAACCAAAAAACCAGAAAGTGTGTGTTTGAGAGAGAGAGATACATATAACGGAGACAGATAACAGAATAACAGAGGAAAAACCGAGAAAGAGTAAAAAGTAAAAAAGACTCGGCATACGATACGAAATACGAACAAAAACAAACCACGTCTGCTTCTGTATTTATCTCTGTGTTTTGTGTTTTATGTATGTCTACATGTTTTTGTAGTTGGTGTGGCATTCTGTATACTGGATTCTATACAGTGAGTAAAGAGTAAAAGAGTAAAGAGATTGAAAGAGTCCTGAGTCTGACTTTTGTTATCCGACGGGAAAAAGAAGAAGAAGAAGCAGAAGAGCTAGCGAGAGAGCGATTCAACCGAGATGTTCGGTTCTATGGCCGTAGTCAGCTCGTCAGTCGTGTTCCATCATTGAGTCTAGTTGGTTTCCCTTCTATTCTCTCGCTCTCTCTCCCTCACTCATTCACTCAGTCACTCACTTTGTCGTCATTCTTTCCTTTTCACGGGGAAAATGTGCAAGAAAAATTACGACCAGATCATACTAAAAACTTCAAATAGTCCAAACTTGAGATTTGAGACTTAATTTTATGCTCCTTTACTTTCTCCGTCAGTTTCAGGTTTGGTCATTGTGTCTTCATTTAGTGTTTCATATTTATATTCTTATTTATACGCACAAACCAAGACAAAGTCCACAAAAGAATTATATATAATTCAAGCAAGTTGGAAAAATACTTCAAGTTGGATCGGTTTTACTTTATTTAGTTTTTGTATTTATTGTAGTGATTAAAGTGAGAGTGTGTGTGATGAGGACTTGCTCCAGTTGTTGTTGTTTTGGATCTCCCATTCTTTAAGGTTTAAGTTAAGAAAAGTTCCAAGTTTTTGATATAGTTGAAATGAATAAACTTGTGTGTTTATTTTTTCACAAAATTATCAATTGAATACAGTGGCATTTAGAAAAAGACATGTGTTTTCAAGTGGCCGTCAAAACTCATAATTAAAAAGAGTGATGACGACTTTCTTCAATTTATGACACGAGAGTCCACACCTCTACTCTCTCTCTGAGGAAGTATTTATTACGATATGAAGAAGGTGTTGTTGTGTGTGAATTGTGTACATTTTACTTTTCCGTGTTGTCAGTGGCTGTTGTTCTTCTTGTTCTTCTTGTTGGGATGAGATGGGAGTGGAATTGGAAGTGGTGGTGGAAAGTGATGAGAAGGAAAAGAAAAGTAACCTTCTCTCATGTCAAATTGCAGACTAATGATACCATTTAATTACATCCAGAAAAACCCCTCAGCCATTATAATTATTATCAATGATAATAATAACATGACAATAATAATATAGTAGTTACACTCTTCTATTTACTTGCAACTTGTAACTTGGACTTTCACTCCTTTCCCCTATGCTGAGCATAGGAGATACGACATGGTCTATAGTATAATAGTGATCAAAGTAATAAGAATGCCACTCAACTATAATAATAATAATAATATTTGTTTATATTTGTACATGTACATTTCTAAGTATCATTTATACTCGTTCCTCGCTCCTCGTGTGAAACAAAATGGTGTTATATCTTGTATCTTGTAACTTGTGCGGTCCATGAAAAAGATACAAAGTCCTATATAATTTTTATGTGTGTTCGACGAGTGACACACATTTTCCACATTTATTTACATAATATTATACATAAATAAATATATCTACATCTATTTAATATATGGATGAAAGTGCATATTGTATACTAAGTATTAAGAAACGGAACTGCTGTGCAGTTCTCTGTATTCTATACACAACAATAATCATAATAATTTAAAGCAGTTCATCTGATTCCACTTTTCAATTTCAATCCAAGTTTATCATCAAAATAATTAAGTGGACATGGCTGACGGGCAAAATATTAATGGTAAGTTCTTCTTCCGACGAATTTAATTTGTATATATATGCAGGTTGGATTGTGTACAATTTACAGTGTTACGTGTACACGTGGTATCATGTACGATGTACATTGTACATAGTAATCATAACTTCAGTGTAATTTCCTGAGTAAAGTACATATCATGGCGGTTTGCTTTGTAATTATGTATTTCATTTCATTTAATTAATTATTACGAGATAGAATAAAGTAAAAGGTGAAAGGTGTGTATTCTGTATTCTGTATGCAGTTTCCAACGCGTAGGGTATAAATTATACATTATACACTATACTCTTCAAACTTACAAACAGAATACACCAAGGGTAAAACTATCTATTACTTGTTTAGTCCAACATAATGTTTGATATTTGCACAGCATATGATTATTAACTTTCGACTTTTGTGCGTCAAATAAAGTTTTATGATTATAGTCTATAGTCAATACAATATACCGTACAAACCAAAAAAATAAATAAACGCAGTAAAATGTGTAGCAAAAATATGCAGAAATGTACGAAACATGAAATACGAAATGGAGAAAAGACAAAACAAAAGACTTTTCACTTTTCAAAATATTATATGACACTGATATACTTCATACTTAAAAGTTGAAGTTAAATAAGGTGTTAATTTTGGAATAACAAAGGGGAGAAAATTAAGGAGATTTATCTAGAATCAAGAATCTAGATTAATGAATAGATAAAGTATAATGGAAAATATAAAGACACGATAGAGAACAGAGAGCAGAAGAGAGAGAAAGAGAGAGAGATCTTCATTTAACATTTACCATCGCCATCGCCATGCAGTTCTCAGGTTGTTGGTTCCCGAATTCGGAATCCTGAACACTCTATGTTGTTTTTTGTTGCTCAAAGCGACAGAAGTAAAAAGTAAAGGGTGTAATAGAATAAGAAGAAGAAGAAGAAGAAGGAAAAAAGGAAGAGAAGAAGAGTGACTACAGGGAAAATGGATGAGATAACTATTTTTAGTGTTGTCAAGGCGAGGAAATTCTTTCCTAACATTCTCAGTTGATTCCAACCTATTCTTGTATATTCTTTATATTTCCTCTAGTGTGTTTCATGTACTTGTTCTTCACTTCGGTTTGAACATCACCATCACCATCATCATCATCATCAACTTCATTTTCGTACATATTTTGCATCGGCATCGATACCGCAAGGAGAGAAAACCAAGAGTAGTTTTCAAAAAAAAAAAACAACTTACATCTTCATCTCTTCATCTCTCTCTCTCTCACTCGTTCTCCATATCCCTTGTGTTTGTTTAATTGAATGTTTTGTTTCTCTATCTCTTCTCGTCTCCCAAAGAAAAGGAAATAAAAGAAGTTTATATGTGTTATGTGTACAAGTGTATGTGCACACAGTCCATCAGAATACAGGATATAGGCATCAACTACCAGATTACAGATACGATATCTGTATTCAAGTTGATGGCGTAGGGAAAGTTTGTATGAAGTATGGAAAGAGATGGAACACAGTGGAATACAACAGCCATCATCCAATTACCACCTCTAAAGTTTTAAATTGATAGTGATCACTCACATCTCACATTCTGCATTCTGCATTTACCTATGTAAATATCATTTGTGAGAGGAGGGGAATAGAAAAATAAGTCGTTAAAGATAAATAAATTTGAAAAGTCCTACATATTTGTCCTACCGTCTTCAACCATCATTACCTCAAGTCCTTTATCACTGTTTCCCAAAAGAAATTTTTCATTCCATCCAACTTCCAAAATTAATAAAGGTTTCTAAATCTTTTAGATTTTTATATTTAAAAAGGTACACAAATTAAATACTAAACACTCCACATCTTTTTTCTTTTTTCTTTGTACTTTGTAGAGATTTGCACTTAGCACTTGTAGAAAATGTAAACAGTTTTTAATAATGACGAAAAGCAGCAAATTCTTCAATCTGCAATCTTCGATACTATCTATTTTTAGCCATGTTGAAAAGTGTTTGAGCACAGAGTAAGAAGCTACCAATCAAATTATGTTTATTGTTTATTGTAAATTGCACCAGTATGAAATATCGTGTAGGTACAAAATTGACCTTGATGTTGGCCATCTTCAGTTTCTATTCATTCATTCATCCACTCGTTCATTCATTCATTTAGATTCCCTCACTCACTCACTCATCCACTCATTCATTTTTTTCTCGCTCTATCTACTATCTACATTCTACATTCCTCATCAAGTTTCTCCCATGTCCATCCTTGAACTTCAATCCTCTATCATCTGTCCTCGATCCTCCTGTTTTATGTTACTTATTTAGAGCTTAGAGTGCATTAATCCGAGTACATTGTATTTTTTACATTTTATAAATTAGACAGAATTTCTCTCGTTGAATCATTTGTCGGATGTTTGGTTATCTTTTTCGCAGAATAGGAACACATAAACTTTCTTTTTGACAAACTTTGAATCAAGTAAAGTCAAAAGTGTGACTTATTCA
Organism: Sminthurinus signatus; assembly: GCA_019776565.1. NCBI lineage: Eukaryota > Metazoa > Arthropoda > Collembola > Symphypleona > Katiannidae > Sminthurinus > Sminthurinus signatus. The sequence goes on along the minus strand of JABASP010001440.1, from coordinate 16,770 downwards.
TTTTTAATATTTCATCATCCACCCATTTTCACACTCGGAATTAGTTGCCTCTCTTGTAACTTTTGTAACAGATACTAAATATTAAAATTTCTCGTCTAGTATCTAATAATTTACAAGTCAGAAAAAGTAGTGAAAGTTTTACTAAGTACACGCAAAGTACATAGTACATGGCACATAACACATAATACTCAGTACTGAGTACAAAGTATATGGATTACGCATCATATTTTTAGATTTCTCCGAAATACATTACTTTTGAAATTTTGAATGTGTAATGAGTGAATGTTGTGTAGGCTGTAGGCTGTACACTGAACGTTTTTTTACTATTCCCATTAGATGAAATGATAAATGATGAGTGAATGATAAATCATGGTTAAATGGATAATTGGAGAGAAGAAGGAGAAGGAGCAAAAGAAGAAGATACACATAATATGTATAATACAAAAGTACAAAAGTACATGCTTATTTATAATTATTATGATTTTTTCACTTTCTTTCCATTAGTCTACATATTTCCATCCTTTGTTTTGAGCTTTGGTGCTATACAATGTATGGGGTGCAATGTACATGTTGAGACTGTTGAGTCATTCGACTCAATTTTTGAAAGTCGTTGACTGACTCATATGTTGATTGATGGGTGTACAGAGGAAGAGAGAAAGAGAGGGGAAGAGTAGTACAATGGGAAATCAGTATTCACAGTATTCACAGTATTCACTCAACTTTTTGGTGGCCCTTGGAATGGACGGATAGAAAGATAGATAGATGAGAAACATGATGAGTGGAGCTACATACATTTATATTTTATATTATTATGCATGTAAAATGTACAAAATGCATATAAGTATAATAGTATACTCTAGAAAGACATGTAACATGTAAATCATGGTAGGAAAAGTATTTTGCATACATAAAATTGCACATTCATAAAACATAAAATGACGAGGACGGCGAAGAATAAGGATCCAGTTAAACTTGGAAATATGAGCATTGAACATCTCTCCCTTTATTATTATTATGAAAGAGAAGCTAAACTACAGATAGAACCAAAAGCACACATTCTGAAATTCTGAGCTACATGTATGATCTATGAAGATTTTAGAATGTAGAATGCAGAATGTAGAATGTGTACATGTGTAGATTTGGATTTGGATTTGGGTTTTTGAGAAACGGAAGAACAAGTTGACTAGAAAATGCACTCGTGTCTATCTATTTAGTAAATATGTGAGTAGATGTGGATTTTCTTGGTTGTCTTCTTCTCATTTTCTCATCCTCGATCCTCAATCCTCAATACACGCATCCACATCCACATTCACATTCACACTTACATATTCCACATATCGAGTATCCAAATTTGAGAGAGTGAGAATAAGAATGGGAATGGATGGAGAATGGAGAATGGGTTGAAAACTGAAAGAGACAGACAAGCAAGCTCATACAGATACAGATACAAATACAGACTAGAGACGAGAGACTAGAGTCAGAGAATGGGAATCAGTTAGTATCCACTAACGGGATGGATGGAGAGAGAGACAGAGAATTTTCACATGAGCTTTTGAGCTTTGGCACACACATTCACACATTCATATAATAAACATCATATCCACACACACACACATTACATTACATTACATTACATTACACAGTACACAGGGAGAGAAGAGGTTTATACATCTTGTTGTTTTCACATGAATTCTATTGACATTCTTGGCCCTTTGCCATCTTCTACCCTTCCCTTCCTACAATACATTATATGCATGTATGATATTACATTATGTACCTCTCCGCTCTCCGTCTTTTCCTTCCTTTTCGCGTTTTCTGTTCCAACTGGAAGCCAAGACACGATCAAAGTGGGTAGACAACAGAAACGTCTTACTTCTTTTACTTCTTGTGCTTCTTGAACGTCTTGTACGTCTTACTCGCTCTCTCATCCATCCATTCAACATTCAACATCCAACATCACAATAGAAAAAAAAGACAGAAGAAAGAAGGAAAAGAAAGAAAGAAATCAAATGTACAATAGGTGTAGTTGATAGTTGATACACCTACTTGAATTGTCTCTCTCTATGGAGTCTCATCCACCATCCACCATCCACTTTCAACAAACAAACAAATAACAACGAAACCGTCAGCCTTTAGCTTTTCATTTCTATAGACCCAAAGACAAATGAGGTTCGCACACGAACATGAGAATTACCATTAGCTATATTATTTATTAGGATTGAGTAGCAGTTAAGTAGAAAAGTACACACAAAACAGAACACAGCACCAAGTAATAGAAAAAAAAAGTTTAGAAGAACAAGTTTAGTAGTGCAGGTTTCAAGTGAGTTTTTTGTTTCTACTTTCCATACTTTCTTGTTTCTTGTTTCTAGTTTCTAGTTTTTTGAACTTTGAAACGTGAAATGTGAACAACGTTGGGGAAAATCTATCTAGAATCTAGAATCTAGAACCTTTGAATTTACAAGTTAGAATCTATAGAATCGAGAATCTAGAATATACAATCTAGAATAATACACAGAATACAGAATCTAGAATTAAGAGTCAAGTACCTAAAAGTAATAGGTTGAAAAATGACTTATTGAACAGTCACAAAAAATATTCATGTATCACGTATCCATAAATGATTCGATGCGGAGGCGCGATTGACACGATTTATGACTGCATCATGATAATAAACGTGATTCCAATGGGAAAAACTACTACTACAACATCTTGTACAAATACTTTTTGTACACAAAAATATAAAATCTACAGTACTGTATTTAGATTGTACAGTACAGAGTACAGAGAACACAACACACAAGGATGTTGTTGAAGATTGTAGATGTTATTGTGGATCTTTTTGAAGTATGCATAAAATGTAAATAAAAGCGGTACACATTCAACAGTATTCATAGTTATCTCATAGTTTATGGGCACAATGAAAACTTGGAGAGGTACATGCCGCTGTGGAACTATCTATCTAAATACTGTTGGTAGTTGGTTGTGGTATTTAAAGTTTCTATAGTAGCACCGCGGTGAACCGATACACAGTACATGGTACACCCAAAAACCAAAAGCAACAACCAACTCTTTTCTCATGATTTAAATCTGCTGACCCAAAAAAAACCGAGACCAAAATCTTTCCAATTCAACATGACCTTTTGCTTTTCTAGGAATTTGGCTCAAAACTTTTCCTTCGCAATGCTTTGTTTTCTGCCATTCCTTCAAACCTCAAAACTCGAAACGTTAAAAACCTCAAGACTCAAGATGCGATTCAGATTTAAATAAGAATGGAGATTTTGTGTCAATTGTACATCTAGATTCTAGATTCTAGATAAAAAAATGTACCATTCGTAATTCGTAAATGTACGTATGGTATGAGCACATGCAAAAAAAAGTGCCAGGACAGAAAACTCAACTTAAAAGTTAGACGGAAGATTGTCAAGAGTCAAGAGTCAAGAGAGACAACAAAAATGTATACAAACATTTAGAATCCACAGTCTAATCTGTAATCTCTAAATCAAAGCAATAGAGTAATGTCAGGTTTTGCCTTAGAAAAATAAAAAAATAGTATCCGAAATCCAAAATCCCAAAACAACTGGCACTGAACAATGTGTTTCCAGAAAGTGGAGTTCTTAGTTCTTATTTTTCTTTCATAGTTTAGTTTTCAGTTTCTCGGTTGTCGCAAACTCTTTTGAAACGGTTTTTAGGTGGATGTGCATAATTTTTCAACTTCAACGGAATCTTACATCAATTCCCATTACCCATTATCTATTATCTTATACATTTAATTTAGAGAATTTAAAAGTCTTGTAATAAAAAAAACAAATTAATATTATTCTTTTATAATTTCAACTTTGACATTTGGCAGTTGAATCATTTCATTTGTTTCATAATATGATAAAACTATTAAAGTTTAAAGTTAAAATAACTAAAAGTATTTTTCTAAAAAAAAGTTTCAGTTTACCTTTTGTCTCGAATTTAAAAAGAAACAAGTGAAAGCTTAGTGGAAAAAAAACTTAAATCTATAGGGGGTTTTCTTTTAAAATAAATTATCTAGAGATAAAGCTATAGATACAAAGCCTATTTTTCTACTTTCTGCAACTTTTATTCGCTACTTTTATTGTGTACTATATACTGTAGAAAGGTACAATCTAATACAATATGTGTGTATAGATTTGAACAGAAGTAAAAAAAAACATGACAAATACATAAAAAAAAAACATTCCGTGTCACAATAAAAAGACAAAAAAAAATATAGCAGAAGGTCCAGAATCCAAAATTCAAGAGTAAAAGCATTACTACTATTATTATTATTATCATCATCATCATCATGATTATTATTACCTTGAGTCTTGAGTACTTTCTCTCATAAGTCTTTGGCAAAGTTCAAGTCTGAGTCGTTTCTTCCGTCGTGTCGGGAGTTTCCTTTATTTATTTTGGATGTCGAGGTTTTTATCTCTAGTTAATTGGTTATTTACTGTCTACTGGGCGGAGGAAGAACTAGACATTCAGTATAATACACAATGCACACACAAGTATACGCATACATAAATAGAGAACAAAGAATAAAGTAGGTAGATAAAAAATAGATATTGCACTACATTGTATATGTGCATTATGTGTGCATTATATAAGTACTTTATCCGTCGTCAGGTAGAAAGACAGAAAGAAACGAGCGCATCAAGAATCAAGAATAGGAAAAAAAGGCAAACTCCACATAAAAAGTGTATAGTTTTCCACCTCTTTTATTCATTTGACTTTCTACTCTGCTTTGTTCCAGTTTCCAGCTTTTAGCTATCTTTTACTTACTATTTATTATGCTTTATGCAACTTATTTTGGAAAGTTTTCACTCCAAATGAATAATAAATATAAAATAATAATATAATGTCATACTTTTAATCTACCGTGTAAAGTATCCTTTTGGTCTTTTTCAGTCGAATCATCTGAAATCTTAATCAGTCAAACAAATGTCAAACAAATAAGAGTGTAGTTTAAAGCACGTTTCATATATTTCTATACTTTTCATTTTATATTGATTTAGGGTAATTCTGCTGATTTTTCTACCACACAAAAAATTAAAAAGTAACTATAATAATAATTCTTGGAGTACGACATTTGATTTCTTGTCGTAGAGAAGTGAGAATATCTGAAAAAAGGTGAGGCGGAAAGTAAAACATGAATAAATAAATATTTTATGCTGTCATGAGATTTTCTGCTTCCCACAGAGCTTTTTGTTCTTGAGTCATCTTTCAGATTTGATGGATATATCTATAAATAATGCATAGTGCATAGAGTATAGAGTGCATACATACATATTTTACATACAGTTTTACGTTAGTCTCCACAAATCAAAATGACTCACACATTTCTAAACTTACCAGCATTCGTACTCATGATATAATAACAATGACACAAATGACGAAAGTTCTTCTCGATGACTTAAACATTCATAAAATCGCAATGCTCTACATAAATAAGACTTTTGAGTTTTGAGTTACTTTTAGGTTTCAGGCAGGAATAAATACTAAATGAAATAGCATCATGTCGGTTCTCTGTACACTTTTGTTTATTTTTTGGTCCATGAATGAATGTAGATATTTTGCAAAAATTTTGAATAAGATAAAAGATCGAGTATGTATCTATAATATCTGCATCTTATTATCTACACTGCCGATATAGGTAGCCACGTGGATAAAATTTATTAAATTTAAAACGGGAAGAGAAAAGAAACAAATTTATTTATTTTGTAAATGTTTGTCTTTTTTTTTATTAGAGCATGAAAAATTGGGGGCAGTTGGTGGAGTACCGAATTCTAACCGCAGTACTAAAAAAAAGGGACCAAATAAATCAAGAACAGCGAATGATTCATCACTTTCACCTACTGGACAGAAAAAATCACAACAGGAACCAGAACCAGATTCGGGTCAGCAAAAACAACAACAACATCAACAGGAAACAGCAGAGGCCGGCCCGTCATCTTCTTGTAATCCTGTCAATGCAAACAATAAAAATAGCAATACACAAGAAGATCCCGAAAAAGGCAAACCCCTGTCTTCGGCATGGGAAACGGCTCTTAGTGCAACGTCAATGAACAATAAAAAAGAAAGAAGAGTCATGCCACGAAGAGGAAAGGTTGTGCCGGAGCGCCCGGCCAGAGCTCTGTTTTGTCTTAACCTAAAAAATCCCCTAAGGAAACTATGCATTGATATTGTCGAGTGGAAACCATTTGAGTACCTGATTCTCCTTACTATTTTTGCAAACTGTGTGGCTTTAGCTGTGTACACTCCATACCCTAATTCCGACTCCAATGCTACAAATCAAACTCTAGTACGTACCATTTTTCTCTATTTGTCTGATTAATTTTATTATTTACTATTTACTGTATATAGGTCATACCACAAAATCTTTTACTATCATATAATTTGATCATGAAAGGCTTTTTTTTTACATGTAATATTTTTACTAGCAATAATATTTCTTTCTGGACCAAGTTTGAAAAGTTGTCTGACACAAGTTTGAAATTCAAAACAAGGCATTTTAAATAATTATGAGTTGTATGTACTTGCATGTTGTTTTAATAGGAAAGAATAGAATACATCTTTCTCGTAATTTTCACCGCAGAATGTTTTATGAAGGTAAAAACTATGTAGAAAAACTAATTACTATTACATTACCGCATATTTTCATATTCAATATTCAACCTTCTTTTTTTAGGCTCATATTATTATTTATTATGGATTATGGAAAGTACAAAACCTGAGCTAACTAAATTTTTGTTCTCCAATTTTTATCTACAAAAGATCATTGCCTGTGGATTCGTAATGCATCCGGGGGCATATCTGAGGAATACATGGAATTTCCTCGATTTCACAATCGTCGTCATCGGGTAAAGAGTATAGAAATAAAGAACAACTGCAGTATTTAACTGTAGTAAATAGTAAAAAGTAAAAATATAGTGCACTACAGAAACAGAAATACTCAAGATAAAATATTATTTACAATGTTTCATTCCCATGTAGATTAATAAGTACGGGCCTATCCTTCGTTGCCAAGGAAGGGTTTGACGTGAAAGCACTTAGAGCATTCCGCGTACTTCGTCCGTTGAGGCTCGTCTCTGGAGTTCCAAGTAATAAAAACAGAGTGAAATGTCTAATGTATATAATTTAGTTTTCAAAATGGGACTTACATACGAAAAACGAAATACGAATAACGAATAAGTCTTGCATGTAAAATGTAAAACGTAAACGTAATAAGTAAAAAACACAAGAAAAAATGTATAAATGGCATGTGAAACATAAACTTTTGTGTCATTTTATTTCGGTCTCGTTGAGTTTCCAGTCTTTAGAGTAAATATTCAAGGAGAGAAAGTCAAAGGACAAAAGTAAAAAAAGTGCAAAAGAGCACAACAAAGAAACAAAACACGGCTGAAATAAGTACATCAAAAATGAGAAAAACTAAGAGCTAAATTATGTGTGCATTTGTACATGTTTTTTATACATCTTTTATAGGTTTACAAGTTGTGATGAACTCAATTTTACGAGCCATGGTGCCTTTATTACATATCGCTCTTCTCGTCCTCTTCGTCATCATCATCTATGCGATTATAGGGCTTGAGCTCTTCTCAGGGAAAATGCACAGCACCTGCATTCACAATATCACAGGTAACTAAACCCAACTGGATCCTGGATCCTTGATCCATTAACACATTACATGTTGTATTAGGATATCAAATATCAATTTCTAGTTCCATCAGCTCCATTTTCTATTTTGTATTTTGTATTTTCTATGTTTGATGTTTTATCGCAAACGTTGCACATGTATTATATATTTTATTATAGCATTACATGTGTGATGTGTATATCTCTCAATTCTCAATTCATTACGTATTACCTGGTATGCTGACAGGTCGACGCGCTCCTATCGTGAACAACAAACAAGACAAAATCATGCATACATTTGACAGCATTAGACAGTCGAGATGATATTAATGCATAATACAGATACAAAATACAAAATGGAGAGACAAATTGACAGTTTGAATTTCCAATATGACATGCATAATACATAATGCATAGCATTTTAGTTCACTTTCTGGTTTAGGATTTAGAATTTAGGACTGCTTTTACTATAAAATGTACAATGTATACATACGCAATATTATTATGTACAATAATGTACAATGTGTTAAAAATTATGCGTAAAAAGTATTGATTATTTGATTAAAGTGGTGGTGTTCAAATAGTGCCGTATGTCATGTGTGTAGTGTGTAGAAAGTATCTTATGTGGTTTATTACAATTATTGAAACGAAATTGTAGGAGAACTGATGGAGGATCCGGTTCCATGCGGAGGCGGTTTTAATTGTGAAGATGAATTTTACAACTGTACGACTGGATGGGACGGACCAAATTTCGGGATAACAAATTTTGATAATTTTGGACTTGCAATGCTCACCGTCTTCCAGTGGTATGTAAAGGATTTATTAGATTTAGATCTTTTTATTCTAGAAAAGAAGTAAAAGCTGTTTTTATGATATGAAATCTCAAGGTTTAACTTATTTATTGTTCTTTCGACAGCGTTACTCTAGAGGGTTGGACTCAGACCATGTACAATGTATGTGTACTTTTCTTGTTTTTGTTTAAACGAATAAAAAGGAACAATGACAAAAAATTATGCATGAAGGATGAAATAAAAATACAAAATATTCTCGCATTAAAAAGTTGTTCTAATAATTTCAGATTGAAGATGCCATGGGAAACTCGTGGCAGTGGATTTACTTCATCTCAATGGTGATCATCGGGGCTTTCTTCGTCATGAATCTAATTCTTGGTGTTCTCAGCGGGTAAATTTACAATTTACAATACTCTGTTAATTTTATATCAGCATCAGTATCAGCAATAGTTCCATCTGTCACACTATTCATATGTTCTACCGTATCTATCAGATCTCGGTAAATAGTAAACGCGTCAAAAATCATGTACATAGATTCTCTTGTCTTCTTTTTTGCACTATAAAAGGTTCTGGGAAGGTACGTAATAAAATAATATCCATCAGTATTATGTCACGTACACAGTACACCGAGACAGATAGATACATTTGTAAATGAAAAGTGGTTTCCCCGAAAACAAGAAAGAATACACATTAACGTAAATCTAATATAATATTTAACATGGTAGTACTACGAATGCATTTATAGATCTCATGCTCACTATATTTATCTTTCCATGCGTCACATAACGCAAGAAACAATTTGTGTTTTACCTTTGGCAATTTGGCTATATAGTTAAATACACACAATATGAATAAAAAGAGATACATAATATACGGACAACGTTCACTATACACTATACATTGTATTCATTTATATTATATTATGACCATTTATGTTTTATTACGGCAAACTGCCCACATTTTTCTTGACCCTTTAACTCATTCTTCACAGTATATCTGTATAACTTTTTGATCTTCTGTTTCCAACCTCAAGTCCAACCAAAAGTGAGTACTTACAAGCAAAAATTATATTTGGAAGTAGATTCTTGATGTTTCTCGCTCCTGATTTTTCGTTCTCTCTTCTCTCTTATTGTGGATTGTGGATAGAAATGTTGCAGATTGTAGATGATGTGGAATGACTAGATCTCTACAGAGAAAAACATTTATTTTTCACCATCTTCCATGTTTATGTACATTGTACATGCCTCATGGACATGATGTAAAGACGTATGAAAAGGTTTTACCATCAGTTACAAGTAACCAGACATTTTTCATGTCTTTTCATCTTTTTGTAATACAATATTCATAGCCCAACTCAGAGCTCAAGGCTCAAGGCTTACCCCGTTCCCAGAGAAACCCGTTAAAGCCTTCACAATTCCGTTAGATTTGAACGGAATTCATAAAAAAGGAATCCGACTTTTGCCGCTTCAAAACAAAGAATAGAGCACGAGGCTTGGGAAGAAAGAGAAAGCGAGAGACAAAAGAATCATGAAAAATTAATCAAACATTTCGTTTTTCCGCTGTAATGTGTAATGTGGAATCAAGTCAAAAATCCTCACTTTGTATTGATTTTGTATCGCCTTGGAAGTATAAATGCTTTAGGGACGGGAAGCAAAGCTGACTGAAAAAAATAAGGGGACATGTCTGTCAGCCGTTACCAATTACCAAACTAATGATGTGTACTTCAAACTAATTCGTAAAAAGTTTCCTCAAAGTTTAGAATTTGACAGCTAGATAGCGTCACTGGCAAGTTCCAAGTATGACCACTAGGGGACATGTGCACTGTGCACTGACAGACATAACGAAAGCAACACGCTGCTTCGCTTCCTAAAAATACAAAAGCTTGAAGACTTGTGAGTTTTCAATGCTTTTACTTTTTACTGCAAGTGTCTTGATAAAAGTGAATCTTTCATATTGTAGTTTTACTATTTGATTCCTTCTTTCCACGTAGTTTCTTATTCAGAAGGTTGTAGAAAGCGTTTACTACATGAAAGCTTTAGAAAATTCAAGAAATAATGTACAGTTTTTGACTACAACGAAAAGTAGAAAGAAATGACGCGAGAATAATTAATTCAAGTTCATGTGTTCCACATTTAAGTTTTAAGTGTAACGAAAAATATTTAGAAAACAAATATATTATTATGTACTTGTTTCTGACAGTATTGCGTATGTATTTCATACAAGTATTTTCAGTATCATATTATCTGTATTGCTCAATCCATCACAAATGTATACTATTGTGTCTGCTCGACTTTTTCCAGAAAAGCTTCTGTGAAAAACATACTTATAAAAGTATTTGAAATACACACTTGACTTTTGAAGATTGAAAAGTTTTCTCTTCACTTGTTCTTCCACTCCATCCACGATCCATGACTCATGACGTACACAGTACACAGTGAACAGGAAAATTCGTTGCCTTTGAAAATTCCACAGTGGAAAAGTAGGAACAGAAATTGTACATTGTGCACTCAATGCTAAAACTACAAGTAAATGTACACACGAATTACGTACGTCTACAATGCCTTACACAATGTATATTTTATAGACAAAGTCCCAGCTCACAGTAGATAATTCCGGTTGAAATGAAATGGGCTCTATTTCCAGAATTGAGGAATGAAGCAACAACCGTTGTTATTTAGCACAAACAAAAAAACAAATAACTGTCGCAAAAGTGTCTATACAACTTGATTTGAATTTCTACAACAGTATTATGTTGTTGTTGTTCTTCTTTCACATCAGTTATCAGTTGGATGTTGGTTTTTTTTAGTAAGGCGGTTTTTGTAAAACAATCTCTATGAGAATCTAAAATGACACATTGGAGACCAAAAAAGAATTCGTGTAAAATGCTAATAACGGTGGATAAGTATAAAAACCACAACACTTTTCACTTACTACTCACTACGTTTTTTTGCTCCGCAGTTATTATTATTGTTATGCACATGATAAACAGTGCGAGATGTATCGTCACTTTTGATGTTTGTTTTATTATTAACGCAGTTGTTTTTGTTTTCATTGCCACAATGTTGGCTGTTGACTGTTGACTCTTTATTGTGTCATGTGTACAAAATACAAAATACAGAGTAAAAAGTCTATGAATTCGTAAAGTATTGAGACTTTCAACATTCAATAAAGAGGAAAAAAAAGAATATAAAAGGCTAATGGTAGAGAGTAGAGAGAGGATCGTAGGAAATTTTGCACTGGCAAAAAGGAGAATAGGAATATAGACATTGTTATTTCCTGATGTTTGTGAACTTTTCTACTTCTAGTTTCATACTCCTGCTCTCATTTTCATTCTTTCTTATGGGTTTGACACTCTTTATTGGATGAATGAAGATAGAAATGGATGGAGGATGGAGAATGGAGAAGAGAGGAGAGAGAAAGCTCTTGAGGGAGATTTCATGATCCAATAACGGAAAAATTGCAATCGCTCAGTAGGAGTTCCGACACGACAGCACATGCAATAAGACAACCACAATTCTATTCTTTGCACTACTATTCTCTATTCCAGTTCCAGTGCCAGTTCCAGCTCCAGTTCAAGGCATTATCTTGAGCTGTGTAGTGTAAAGTATTGGAGAATACCGTATAAAAGCAGTAGTAGCATTTCCCAGTTTTACCCGTCTTCTTTCTTATATTCTTTTGAATGTTTTCCTTATGAAAAGATGGTATGTATATCAAAAACAAGGTGTGAATTCAAATCCGATGGGAAAAGTTACATTAAAACTAGGACGAGTAGCATTATACATGTTATATGTAATCTTATATTATATCCACATCTGCTTAAATGACAAAGTACATTCTACATTCTACATCCACGTTCCTTTTGTATGTTGTGTTTTGTACTCTGCATCTCTTGCTCTATCACTCTATCACTGTTTAGTGTTTAGTGTATACTGTATCATGTGTCATGGATCATGAAGGAAGAGTGCGGATGAGGAAAATGAGATCTCAACGAATACTCCCAGATGAATAACAAATAAATAAAAAGGCAGTAGAGTTCCATGAAAATGAAAATGAAAATTTCTACATGTACATGTAAAACTGGAACAAAAAGGAAAAAAATGGGTCTTTTAGTGTTTCTAGGTTACATGTTCATTGCTATAGAACTACAGACTCCAGAGTATGAACTATGAATGAGAAAATTATCATTATTCTTTATTTAAACATGAAAATAAACTGCATTTTACAATATTATTCAACATTAACCGTATCTCGTATCTACTCAGCACTGAGTACAGTAGTAAAATAATCATGAAGAAGATTGTGATTCAATTACGAATTACGAGGAAGATGATGATATCATTGCACTGCTCGTTCTCATTCTCATTCTCGTTCTATAGAGCTAAAATTGTAGTAAAACATGTGTGTGTGTGTGTGTGTTTGTGTGCTTGTGTTGTTAATTAAATAATGTAAACTGATATTATCCAGAGAATTTTCCAAAGAGAGAGAAAAGGCAAAAGCCCGTGGAGACTTTCATAAATTGAGAGAGAAGCAGCAAATTGAAGAGGATCTTCGAGGTTATTTGGACTGGATCACACAAGCTGAGGATATTGAAGAAGGTACGTAATACGTAAATAATCATGAAACATGAATAACAAGTATTATCAAATATCAAATACCAAATATTATTTGTTATTTGCTATATTTATCAAATTAAATTGAACAAAACAGGATTTAATTTCCTATTATTGTTATTTCTTGTCATGGTATTTTTATCTGCAAATAATAGGGGAGGATAAAGGTCAGTTAAAACAATACTAGTTTATTTTTATTTGTAATATTTCATCTCTTTTTATACAAGTGATAAATAATAAAAGATAAAAGTATACAAAATGCCGATTGCCAATGTTAGAAATCTTAATACATAAAAGGATTGAATTGTTTATCTTTATTTACAGGAAAGGGGACAAATGAGATGGAGATCTCAGAAAAAGGTGAAGAAAGTGGTGAAGGTCAACTTCAGACAATGCCATGGTTTAATAAGAAAAAGAGATCCTGTGAAAGGTGAGTTTATAAAGTGTAGAGTGTATAGAAGCTCAAAAGTATGATTTTTTTTATTGAACGTGTGGATTAAATCCTGTAGATATTTTTCCCATTTATCCATTGTCCTTGATTCTTGATTCTTGATCCAATTCAATCCAAAAAAAACTTCAGCTTCAACTTCAGCAAGATGTTCAACAATGACAACTTTGAACAATTTTGAAAAGAATGGCACAAGTACAAATACTAGATACTAGTAGAATAGACATTGTATAGGTTGTAGATCGTAGATCTTACGGAGAGATAGCTATAAAAAGTACATGAATACATATTTACATGTTTTTGATACAATATACAATCAAACAAATTAAATCTTCAAAGTCTACAGTCTACAGTCTACACACTACACACACACATGTACGCACATGAAGAGAAAATCAGAAAGGAAACATAAATTTGAATTTAACTTTCACAAGTCTTGAAAACGACGACAGCAAAAAGTAGAGGAAGAAGAAGAAAAAGAAGAAGAAGAATAAGGAGGAGGAGGAGTAGAGAAGAACAAGCGTAATCGTTGTCGAGAACAGGAGATCCATAGTTGTAAAAAAACAAGTAGTAAAAGAAAGTTAGTGAAGAGAAAGTTATGCTGTACATAATGTAACATGGCAACAAAGTCAGCAGTCAGTACAGTAGTTTGTTCATACTTGACCTTATTTTCTCTTTCTATCCTTCATCATTCCTCTTGTTGTTGTTGCTGTTGTTGGTTGTTGTTGATGATGGAGAATGGAGAATGGAGGATGAAGCTCACTATTCTCCCGTTCGTTGACGATGAATTCTGGATGTGTCTGCAGTCTGCAGTAGTGTCTATAGTATCTAACATGTAGTATGTAGCATGAAATGTGAAATCTTGGAGCAAAACTTAGCCCATTACTTTTTCTCTTGCATTCAATGACTCATAATATGTATTCATGGTTCATGGTTTGGCAAAGTTCAAAGCTCAAAACTCAACCTCCTCAGTTTCTGTATCTTTTCCTTTTCCTTGTATGGATCCTGGATTCTGGATACTGGAAAAAAGAGGTGTACTTAGTAGACACTCTTTACTACTACAGAAAAGATAACTCTCTTATCCTTCCCCTTACTCACGGAAATGAAATCAAAATCAAAATGTTTTTTTTTGTCAAAACAAACTTTAAAAATTGAAGTATTTATCATTTCATTTCCCACCCCAAAAATTACCAAGACAGTAAAAAGACAGGAAGTTGAATTTGAGGCAAAAGCCAAAAGTCAAGAATCTAAAATTTATCAGTGTAGGTACTGTGTATGTATAGAATATATTATACACAAGCACAGAGTTGAGAGTTCATTTATTCTTGAATTTAGGTACTCATTGACCTTGCCTCTTTTACTAGTATTCCTCGTGCATTTTGCTCCACTTCACTTTTTCTTTGCCGCTTTTAATAAGTTTTCCTGTTACATATAATATTTTACTCCAGTTTCCAGATTCTACTTGAAGTATATAATTTTGAATTTTATATCTACCTTTCATTTTGCACACAGCACATATACGAATATACAGATAAACGTCCTTAAGTACGACGCACTTCCTCTTTTGAAATTTCCGAAACATAATATAATTATGAACCGTGTCCCACTTCCTGTCTGGAATTTCTTTTCAGTTTATCACATTATTTCATGCTGTGATTACGATGTATATTAATAAAGTATTAAAATATACATTTATCAAAGAATAAGTAAACTAAATTTGTTTTCATATATAAAAGAAACTTGCAAAATGTTTGAAACTGTTACGTTGGTTCTTTTCCATATGTAGACTGATCAGGAGAATGCGGAGATCCTGTCGGAAGGCTGTGAAATCGCAGGCTTTCTACTGGCTCATCATCGTTCTCGTCTTCCTCAATACATGTATTCTGGCGACAGAGTACCATCGTCAACCTGAGTGGCTTGATAACTTCCAAGGTAAATATCATTATGATTATGGGTGTATAGAAACAAAGAAGAAGGGAAAATATTTTGAAATCAAATTACTTAACAAAAAAACGTTTATTCAGTACTTTATTGACATGAAAATTTTCTCTTTGTACTTGTAGAAGTGACAAATCAATTTTTTGTGGTCCTTTTTACACTTGAGATGCTTCTCAAAATGTTTAGTTTGGGTTTTCAAGTAAGTAATACTTTTTATATAAAAAATAAAAAGTAAAAATTCTATTTCTATCAAAATTATGTTTAAAAAGTTCAATGTGAATTTTCTTTTAATTTTTACAGGGTTATTTTGTATCATTATTCAACCGATTCGATTGCTTTGTGGTAATCAGTAGTATTTTGGAGATGGTTCTCACTAATACCGACATCATTCCACCGTAAGGAGATTTATTTGACGACAGTAAAATAGTATGTAATTGTATTTTTGATGATGGAATTATACACATTTTCTCTTTTTTTTTGAAACCAGATTGGGCCTTTCTGTGCTCCGTTGTGTTCGACTTCTCCGAGTTTTTAAAGTGACCAAGTAAGATGTGTAACATTAGGAAATAATTTGATTAAATTATATAATCTACATATTTATAAAAAAATGAATGCTTTGATTTTTCATACAACACGATCTTTTTTTTTTTTAGGTATTGGCGTTCTTTGTCAAATTTGGTAGCATCTCTGCTCAATTCAATCCAGTCAATTGCATCTCTTTTGTTACTTTTGTTTCTTTTCATCGTCATCTTTGCTCTTCTCGGGATGCAAGTCTTTGGTGGAAAATTCAACTTTGACTCATCCACGGACAAACCTCGACAGAACTTTGATAGTTTCTGGCAAAGTCTTCTTACTGTCTTCCAAGTATGTACCATAGTTGAAATATGCAGATTTTTGTACTTTTTTCATTTTACATTTTGAAATGAAGTAATAATAATTAAACTTATTTCCAAAAACACAGATACTCACAGGTGAAGATTGGAATGAGGTCATGTACACAGGAATTAGAGCTTATGGTGGAGTTGCATCTATCGGAATTCTCGCCTGCATCTACTTTATCATTCTTTTCATTTGCGGCAACTGTAAGCACATTTTAATATATGTATTTTCATTTTCAAAATCAATTCTAGTAGTAAACTGCAAGAATTTTATGAAAATAATAACTATATAATTTTTATTTCAAAGACATTCTCCTAAATGTGTTCTTGGCTATCGCTGTTGACAACTTGGCTGACGCCGAATCACTCACTGCCATTGAAAAGGAGGAAGAAGGGCCGGAAGTATTTCCAAATACCTATATTCTATACTCTAATATAATGTGTATTTTATTATTTGTAAATTC